>JAMKCH010084324.1:0-12947 GCA_023653785.1 Ophioderma brevispina | reverse complement strand
CCCCAGCAACGCTCAGTGGGTGATGGTCAATTGCGGGACAATAGATTTAAATGATCTGATGACGGGAAGGTACTAAAACGTTTAACCAACCCATGCATGCATACATTAGTTTTGGCAATGACCTTCACAGCCGGACCTTCAGTAGCCATGGCCTGGGTCTGAATGATAATACAAATGGCTGGCACATTAACACTGACCGAACGTCCAATGAGTTTTTCAGTCCCTGGTTTCAGTTAAATTAGTAAGACATGTGAATGTATACCATATAGGCCTATACTGATAATTTCTCCAGCACCATGTGTTTATACATAATTCGTTCGTAATGCACACAATATAATGACCTACCATATAATTAGTAGTGAGCGCCGTGTGGATAAAGTTTAAATTTTATATATTTATTCTACAAATTGACTACATGTCAAGATACAGGGTCAAAGTCTAGAATCACGTCGCACTATCAAAAACCTACGTTTTAGAATTTGTTTTTTCAAAGTAAGATTATTAAAATCTTCATCATTAAAAAAGTAAAGACAATGGATTCATATTATCTTTGGTTCATCAGATAAGAGGCGTAGTAAGCGTGATCTTAGCACCTATGCCACGAGAAAGGTGGATTTCCAAAATTTCAGTTGATTCCGACGGTGCGTTTTTATGTTCTGCCCAAATAATTTGTAGCTCGGATGTCCCATAGGCCAATGTGTTGTAAATTTTGGTAAATAAAAATATACGAATTTCCTTTTTTCCTCCAGAGTAAGGATCGAATTTGCGCGTATGATTGGCCGCAGATATATAAAAATCTCAACCTTGTTTGAGGTAAGTCGGGGGGGTGGGTACGAGGCTGTATAATCACAAAAGGCCCCGTTTTAGTGCCCAAGGGGTTCCATGGGAACCCAACGAGCTTGACTTTTTGCGATATCTCTGTTACGTACGACGCAATGAAAATTTTCAGGAGTTTTTTGCTAATTTCTGATTTCATGAATAATCTTCTTCTCCTCATATACCCAAAAAAATTAAATCCTCCCACCGGCACCAACGGGAGTGAAACAAATCGAGATATTTTACTAATTAAATCCTTGGGATTTATTTGCTTAGATTTATACCTTAGTAGCAATTTAATTAATAAACTAATAAAACCGAATCAAAGGTTGGATCATTCTGCTGTGACTGTGCTTTTAAACTGTGTAAGTCTATGGGATTGCCAAGGTAAATTTGAACTTTCTGGAAAAAAAATACAAATGGTATAAAATTTGGCTAATTGTGCTATAGGCCTAATTATTATTTAAATGTAATCAATTATTCTATCTAGAGTTTTGGTTCAAAATCTTATATCGGATGAAAATGTGCTCTTGTGCTTACAACATTGACATATTACCCCCAGTTTGAATTCCCCCCCCCCCCCTTGCTCACTCCCACCGATTTCCTTCTTCCAGTAAAGTGGCAAGGTGCAGCTTCTTGTGTCAGAAAATAAACGCACTGCGGATGCGCACAGGTGTGGACAGCATTCGCAACCAATTTATGTATGAGTGCAATATATACAAGGGCAAGTAAAAACATGTTTCCATGGAAGGCCAGACTAACTGGTGGACCCCCTCAAAACGCAACCTGAGGCGTCAAGAGATGGCTGATAAGCGGGGTCAAATTTGAGGCTATTCCACTCCCTAGATGTCCTGGGAAAGAAGGATGAAGCATAAACCAGGTTTCTGCAGTTGGGATCATGAAACGGATCCATGGCCTCTCGTAGTTGACGTAGATTCTGTGAGGTGCTCACGCCAATCGATTCAAACAGTTTAAAGCGGATACGGTACATCATGGTACGCCGTTTGTTTGGCGTCTACTTCCAAAGTGGTCGTTCAGGTCATGTGCATGGAGGTGACACTGTGGCACGGGTCATGCCAGTAACATAACGGGCTCCTCTTCTCTGGACCATCTCAAGCTTGTCGATTGACCCTGGTCGGAGGATCCCATATGAGGACGCATATTCAACAATTGGTCTCACATAGGTGGTGTAAGTGGACTTTTTGATGTACGGTTGCAACGACTGAAGTTGCGGTTTAGAAAGGCATTGGTAGAATTGGCTTTCTTCACTGTCGCATCCACATGGGTGTTGAAGGATAACTTTGAATCGATGGCACTCCCAGGTACTTGGCTGAGTTTACCTCGTCTAAGGTGTGACCATGGATGTTGTATGGTACTCTAAAAGGGTTGCGCTTTATGGTAATGTGAATGACTTGGCATTTGAAGGATGGAATTCCATAACCACAATGTCTCCCATTCCTGAAGTGAATCAGCGTCCTTTGTAGGCTGGATACAATCCTGGGCCGATGTATTGCCCGATAAGGACGCAGTAATTGCGAAGAGGACGTGGAGTAGAACTAGAGGGACACTGTCAGGTAGATCATTTATGTAGATCAAGAGGAGGAGTGGGCCAAGCACACTGCCCTGGGGAAAACATGATGTCACTTAGCTTCAGAGCTCAAGGGCCATCAATCACTACTTGCTGTGTGCGATCTTGAAGGAAGTTCTTCACCCCATTCCAGAGGCAGACACGAATACAGTAGAACTCGCCTAAGTAGAATCTTTGGTGTGGTACCTTATCGAAGGCCTTGGCGAAGTCCAAGAAGATGAGGATCTATTTTTTTTTTGCTCAAAGTCCTCTAGCCAGATCGTTTGATGGTAAGGAGCAATTGCGTGTCGCAAGATACGGCGTTTTCTGAAGCCATGTTGTGCATCAGTAAGTATCTTCAGATCAGGAGATGTTTGATGATGGAACAGTGCAGGATGTGCTCACATAACTTGCAAAGAAACTGTAAGTGAGATTGGCCTATAGTTGGCAGCAGACGACTGCACCCTTTCTTGAAGATCGGTACTAATGAGTGCCTTTTTCCATGGCGACGGTACCACAGCCTTTGGTTGATGGAGGCCTGAAATAATAGGGTAACAGCCGGAGCAAAATTGCCAGCAGCCTGATGACGGTTTTAGAGTTCCCCAGTAACTTGGTGACGCCAGCACAGTAACATTATGTCCTGCATAGTGGGAGGATGACTAGGGCCCAGGTCAGGTGTTGATAGTGCCACTATCAACAGTGAAAAACAGAAGAGAACTGTCTATAGGATGTTGGCCTTGTCTTGGGGTCCAGTGCAGCACGTACCATCTTGAGGGGAGCCGACGCCCATTTGGTCGCATCTCTGGATTTAACCAAGCCACCAAGTTTCTAGTACCATCCGGGTCACTGTTGATGATGTCAGTATGTACTTAGTGTAGTTTGCCTGCAAACTCTCGAGTGGTTTCTTGATGTCATGGTTAGCGGCGCCAGCTCTGTCTCTCGTTGGTCCGTCTGGCCTTCATGTATGCTCATATAAACCTAGATATAAAAAAATCCCAGAAAATATCAGGATGCTGGAATATTTCTTGAAGATCAGGACAAGATTTACGGGGGTGTTTTTAACCAAAGATGGCAGTAAATTTGGGATGATTAGATGCCACGCTGTCGCGATCGCTGAAAGGATGGGCGCCCTTCATTGATCGGTTAAAAATAAACAGGGGGTAGGACATGCATGCCAACCTAACAGCAACAGCAAATCAAACGGCATCCAATTTCCGGGGCTAGTCTGTTTCTTTTTTTTTTTTTTTTTTTTTTTTAAAGACTTAACGGTAGGAGGGCAGCTCTACGCATATCGAACGGTTACACACAAGACTTGACTAAAGACTAGGCATGGTCACGCATATTTAATCTAAATGACCGTTATTTGAAATTCACTATTCTCCAGCGGGGTTATACCTAACACCCGACGGTTTGAAGCCAATATTTTTTATAAGTTATCATGATATTATAAGGTTTAAGAAATGAGTTTTTACTGTCACTGCGGAATGAGGACTGCAATAGAAATGCACGTAGCAGTCCCCAAAATTACCGTTTGGGGGAAAAAACAAAATCCCCAATGCCCAAATCGAGCCAATCGTGTCCTACCCCCTGAACAAAAATGGCGACCTACATGAAGCATTTTTGACAGAAGCGTCTCTTACAAACTTCAGACATTTTGGAGCAATTGCAGGTGAGACCTGGTCAGGAAGTGTTGATTGAAGCCAACAAGAGAGAAAGTTATGCGTATGGTTAAACTGTGTTGAGGATGTTGTGGAAAAGACTGAATTCATCTTTTTCCTGCACTTCACCGATCACTGAGATCATGCAGATATGATTCATAGGACATTTAATCATATTCATTCCCGTGGCGTTGAGGGCTGCCGAATTCTTAATAGGGTGGTAGCACATGCATACAAAATTCTTTCGACGTTCCTGCAAATTTGACCATGCGTCCTTTGATACGATACAAATAATCCGTGAAGACATAACGTATGAATTAGAAGGTTCTGGCACTGCCAACACGAACAGCAACACTTAGGCTAGTACAACGGAGTTCATACTGAAATTTGGGCATGTCAGACGAGTCATGATCAATCTTTTGCATTTTCACATTTACGAATCACCCTTCATTTCTAGTATGACGAATTACATAAGTCAAATGTGTAGGACGAATCACGACAAGAATATCCTCCAAATACAGACTTAATATTTATTTCATCGAAGAAACAGAATTGCGGAGATAAAGAACAAGTACAAGTAGGTGCATGATAAATTACTGGGCCATTAGGGTTATTTTTCTTAGTGTAATTGACTTCCGACGCAGCACTGCGTCGAAAAGTCCATACTTAATACATTGCTTGATTGAACGGGCTTTTCAATGCATTATTGGCCTTTACGACGTGCCGACGACCAATGTCAAAAAACGAGTTAAAGGTTCACTGTACTAACTTAAGGCATGATAGTGAGAATGAAAGTTTTAGATTTGCGTCCGGACATTTTCAAAAGGCATGACGCTTATTAATTAGTTCATTATGCCAATTTTAGTGGTTGACGGGCGAGTTCACGAGTTTCAGCCAGAGCTGAGGATCAATCACATCAAGAAAATGTGTCATGTTCAGAGGACTGCATGCATTGTAGTCTATTGTTATGGCCGTAATTGTACTCTTTTCCAGCAAGCCTGTGTGTGATTTAAAACTGTTTTAGTTATGTACATGTAGAGCATCTTTTGACAAATAATGCCATTTTTTTAAAATAATGAAAATTTCGGCGGCATGTTTTGGGCACATGCGGGCGGCGAACGCCAAATCTAAAACGTTTCATTCCCAGGCCTAATCAAAGTGCAGTGATTTATCCGAAAAAGGTCAAAATATTTGAAATTGCAGGATTGCTTAAAAAAGTGAAGGGATTGATTTAGTATTCTGCCACACCTTCAAATTCAGCACCTTTAACATGCGCTTTATTCCGTTAACGTTGCCGAATTCGTAGCCTGTGGCAGAAATACTAACTTCTTCCCAAAGTGAAGAATAAAGCCTGTAGAATTTCATATGTACCTTTTCCAACTGAAGAATGACCGAAAACGAAGAAACGGCAGTTTTCAAAGAGACGAATCTCTCAATCTCCATGAAATTACGTGTAGTAGAAAAACTGTCCGAACGGCACTAATGTAATGACTAAAACCTCCGATTTTGTCCTGTTAGTGCTTTTGGTCGTATACATTTGCAGGGTATGTTAGGATACCTATAGGCCCTTGCACAGAGCTAAATTATGGTGAATGGACTTTTGGTTTGCTCCAGATTCAAACCAAGCAGAGAAGAATTACAATACTGCACCGGGTTCACTGAACATTTCAGTTATTCTGCAGGTGATTCTTAAAATTGTATTCTCTGCATGCTTTGGTTGTTTGGAGGCAGGATCTGGCCAAGATAAACTATTGACCTGCCGTGCAAGCGCCCTATAGCATACTGGAAAGAATTAGTATTCTGTGCCACAGGCTACGAATTCGGCAACGTTAACGGAATAAAATAAAAACCGCAGTTAAGGTGCCAAATTAATGTAAGTGGTGGCAGAATACTAAAGTCATTTGTTTGCCCCCCTATGCGTGTTACAGACATACAAAAATCTGATTTTTCGATTTTTATGATTTAGCAAATCACTGATAGTGCCTTTAATTCGGCGCACCCTCACTCATGCCCTGGAATTTAGCACAAAATGGTAGTCCTCAGACAGTTTGCAGTGGCAGCGCTTCTCTGCATAAATGCTGTTACAAATGTTTGAATTGGCCCCCCGATGTACATGCAATATGGATGTAAAGGTCCGGTAATGACCTCCAATACCTAAAAGGTTCCGAGGACTTACCTCCAAGCCTTTCCATAGATGAATGGAGGGAACCAGAAATCTAGAAAAAGCGGTTCCTGGTATCTAAATTTTTAAGGGAACCGGAGCGTTTTGTTAGGACCGGGAGTTATTTTAACCAATTATTAATTAGGCAAGTAGTCAGTACAATGCGGGGAAAGTCTCAAAAATTACAGTTCCGAAATCGACAGATAATTACGAGGCATCGTAACAGTTCCAGCCAAGAGAAGAGATTTCTATGCATAAAATATTAATCATAAATCCCTGCCTAAAAACGAAAAATAATTACATGCAGTTGTGTTTAAAGTTCCAAGATGTGCAAAATTTGGAAGCTGGATGGAAATGACTGACCAAGCTTTACTCCGTTTGAAAAAGCATTCTAGATATGAGCACACACGTATTTTAATTTAAAAAAGTTTGTTTGGAGATTAGAAAAAATCCGTACGTGTTTATTATGTTTCTTTTCTTTACCCATTTTTTGATTTGTTGATGCATGGCCATACGGCCATTTATAGTGCGCTTATAGACAATATGGCCAATCAGTGTTTAATGTGTTAAATTTACTGTAGATGTCAAAAGGATCCATGTGCTATAGCTGTGCTATCGGGCAAGTTGTAATGTCGCATTGTAATTCACGGGGTAATAGTGCACTGAAAAACAATTTATGTTGTGTAATTGTATTCAAAAACCAATTCGGATGCCTTTTCAAACGAGATTCAATCAAACTTTATTTCAGGAATTGAGTACACCAAAAGGACCGGCGCAATTGTGCTTTAAAAATCGGCGCCCAGGTTGGCCGATTTTTCTGTCTTACCGAGCGCTAAAACTTGCGAACCAGTGGGTAAAAATCGCCCGGCGCCCGGCTAAGGAAAGGCTTGCTTCCTCAAATACCTATCGGACTCGCCACACAATGGCGGTGTCCCCTGGCGATGGTGCACATAGGGTCACGAGGTAAAACTTTAAATTTCAATATTCAGGTATATAGCAGGATTTTCATCGGGCTCCGCATATTGGTAATGTTTTTCCTCTTAACATGTAAACATTTTAAGATCAGATAGGCAAAGGTGGAAAAAAATCATTCGACATGGGATCGACATCTCAGCCGTATACTGAACTTAGGAAACTACGCAACACAAATTTCCAAGTTTCAGAATCGCATCGCGCACGCATATTGACCCAGCCAAGTTCGATGACATCACTGGCGAAGGGAACCGATCGGTTCCGAAGTGGCGAACCTTACGTCACCAATGGGCGCGGTAATTTTGTATTGTCATTAGAGGATCATGGTAGCGCTAATTAATTAGCGTTTTCGATCTCTGATACAGGGTTAAGGTGATGTGCAGGTCACTGCAGGATGCAATCTTTTTGCGTTGGTACTTGTCAACTTATCTCAAGCTAGAAATTGCAATTTTGCAAGAAACAGGTAAAAGATTACTTCATTAAACTGTATTCTAATTGTATAGTAGGGGTCTTTCTAATGAATCTACTTTCAAATATTCTCAAACTCAAAAAAATTTATATTTTGTTTTAATTAATATCCCTAGAAATGGAAGTGATCACGACATTGGGACAGTCCTGATAAAGCATGAATCGAGTGGCCTTTATCAACCTGACACATTTTTTTGCTGGCCTCTAGTCATGGCAAAATGAACTCGGGGCCGATGTCGAAACAATTTTGCTCAACTGCGATTTTCAAATGAGTCCATGTTTAGCAAAGTTACTTACTTTGAGATGTAAATATAAGGACATCAGTATGACACCCCTTAATGTGTCAAATGTTTTAAGGAAGAAATATAAGGACCTGAAATAGCAAATTTGATGCAAACATGTTTTAGGGACGATAATTTCACTTCACGCCTAGGTCCAAAACGGATGCCAAGCGACATGACCAAGGTGAAAGGTAAATCAGTGCGACCAAATTTGTAAACATTCTTAAAGCCATGATATATTCCTGTCGCAGCGAGCGAGTTCTGCTCATGAGCATGGCCGCGCGTAAGACACTTGATCTTGGCGGGCCAAATGTCCGGTATGGCATGCCAATCGCTCGCTTCGACTGAAAAGTATTGTCATAGCTTCAGGCGGGTGAAATGGTAAAAATGGCCAAACATGATGTTTGTAGTGATAGCACCGCATCGAGGTTATTTCAATGCAAGTCCTAATTCATGCAGTTGACGTATGAATAGAGTAAATAACACAGCGCCACGTACGACAGTGATCACGAGAGCTACTGATTTCATACAGTAGGCCTCTACTCTGTTGTCGACGGACTTTCCCGATTTATTTGGGTCCTTAATTCAACTGACCTCTGTGCTGACCTAACGATGCGTTTGGCCATATAATAAAATCCCAAGAAGTTTGGACGGAGAAACTGGAACTTGAAAAATTCAGAAGATTTTTTCAAATAATCATCGGGAATCGGGTAAAACTGTGTGCAATACTTGACGGCATTCCTCAAGCTCAGGTAGTATCATTGACAGCTAGAAGAAATTTCTGTGAAAGTCACAAACACTGTGTATTTCAGTCTCGTACATAGTGCAATAGGATTGGTTAATTTTACGTGGCCCGAATGACTTCATTCGTAAAAATATGGTCCTTGTCCAATGTTTTAAAGTCAGACATAAAATGTGTATGAAAGACCCTAGTTACGATTATCGGAACTGGACTGGTCACGGTCACATGTGGTCGTTCTAAGTGCATATTGAAACTAGTTCGCATTGCCACCCTAAATTACGAGCAAATCAGACGCATTCTTTATCGGAATGACATTTTTGTTATGGACCGCTCTATTTAGGTTTGACAGAAGAGTGTTACTTAATAAAAGTTTGTTTGTGTAGCAGCATATTTACTGATTTCACCAATAAACTCAAATAAAATTACTCACCCAAGTGTTGCTAATGTCATTATAATAAATAATCGACCGTTGCTTTGCAAAAAAAGGATAGAATAAACCAAAATAATCTACAATTTGCTCACATGTTGAGTAAGGCGCTTGCTAGTATTGCGCTGTCGTCCACTGTTGTGGAAAACTATACAATTTTATATGGAGGAGTGTCCCTTGAATTTTGTATCTCCGAATTACTAATTATGAATTTTATGAATCTACTATGATAAAAGACCTCCTCGGTAAGTGTTGTGCCTTGTTTTTCGAGCGAGGAAATTATTTGAAACAATTTTATTAGATCCGAATATTTGTGAAACTTTTTTTCTTCGGCGCCTATTCATTTACACTGTACAGGTATGTAGACGGAAGAGTGCTTTACGTGATTTCGCGCGTACGGCACAAATATAAAAACGGTCATCACAAGTAGGGGGGGGCCCAGTTCCTTTACTTAATTGAACCACAAATTACCAGACCACCAAGAGCAAAAGTGTCTTTAGAATAAAGGTAATTTCACTGGTGTCAATGCTGATATGAATCAATTGAACTCTGAAATGACTGACGATACTGTCAACAACAATTCAATTGATAGCTTTTTTCATCAAATTTAACTTAATAAGAATGCGGTGATCATATCTTTG
This sequence comes from Ophioderma brevispina, assembly GCA_023653785.1. Taxonomy (NCBI): domain Eukaryota; kingdom Metazoa; phylum Echinodermata; class Ophiuroidea; order Amphilepidida; family Ophiodermatidae; genus Ophioderma; species Ophioderma brevispina. Next base: position 3,214 of record JAMKCH010084324.1, on the reverse strand, counting down.
GGGTCCACGATCATATATTAGGGTATTACGATTTTATAGTGAGCTCACGTTTAATCTTTACCATCAAAGTTAATAGCTCCCCTAAATGTGTTTGGAATCCAAATCATCTATTTATGAAGCGTAATTTGCTCAAAAAAAGGAATTTTACCTGCTTGGTGGTGCACTCTCAACGAACATCGCATGTGAAGCTAGCAGCCGCTGTCGGAGAATGGCTCTTACCGAGTTCGACTCTCCTCCCTTTGATGCATCTGAGCTATTTGGATGGGCAAATGTGAGGCATCCAAACAAAGCATATGCAGCGCGTTATCCACGGTTATTGTACTGCTATCCAGTGGCGTACCAGACCTTTGCAAATGGGGGGGGGGGGGTGGAAGGGGTGACAAGGCTTTTTTTGAGGGGGGAAAATTTGGGTCCTTCTCCCTAGACCATGTTACAAAAAGTCACAGTTCATTTGGGGGGCCTGAAGGGGGGGCGAGGGGTTCTGTTTGGGGGCTTGCGCCCCCCCCGCTGGTTACGCACCTGCTGCTATCTTGAACGTAGTAGATAGCCAACGAGGTGCTTGCACGCAGTTGAATACGCTCCGACAAAAACAACTTAGTTCCCCTTGTGTGGTCGACTGGTTAGGCCTTAGCTCCGTAGCAGTGTTTTCATCCCAAGAACTATACCTTATGAAATGCCTGAAGTCTTGTAAGTTACTACATCTGGGCTAATATTTATAACCAAGGTTTTCTGTGGGCACTACTACACTCTTAAAAGCCACAAAATTTTGACCCTGGTAAAAGCAGATGTCCATGGAATTGTCAAATTTTCTAGGTCTTCAAATCCCTGAAAAGGTAGTTTTGCAACATTAATTGACCTCACAAAAAGATTGATTAAAACCAGTCAAATGCGCAAAAGTGCTTTGCCAGCCCAGCTTTTACCCAGAATACCACGGCCAAGCGTAACCAGTAAATATGGATGCCTAAACCATCATATGTGCATTCAACTAGATTCTGCTGGTCTGTACTTTTGAACAACCCACACTCGGCTTTAGATTGGCTGTACTGGCCTTAATGAAGCTCACAACAAGAGGCAAAGGTTTTGTACCATGTTATGGTTCTTTCCCATTATGGTATCTTCCTCAGTGCAAGTCCCAGCCATCCCCCCCTTGGCCCTGTGTCCTCACCCCAGCATCTGTACCCTACCACCTCTTCTCTATCCCTTCTTTCGCCCCCCCACTACTCTTCCACTTTCCCCGAACGTTGTATCACTTTACTTCCCCCTCTCATCTTTGCACCATTCCCCGCCTCTTAAAATTATATCAAATGATGTATTATTAGAAGTATCTCTTACCCCACCGCCATGGTGTAAACAGCGCATCGGCAAAACCTAACCAGCTGCCACACTAAATAACAACCTCAAAAACACTAAGCATGCCGCAATGAAGGAGATGAGGATTTAAAGAACCGACATACCAGATGAATTGGACGGAGGAACTAAGATTGACTACCATGGGGGAGTCCTCGGAAGGGAGGAGAGACCACACATGCTGCAGCAGTATGGAGGGGGATACGCTCTACACCTGTAGGAGACCTTGGTGGGAAAAAGATGACCATTGAGGCATTGGGACAACGGTCAGTGATACAATTTTTTAAAGTTACTGTTTAAATGTGATGACTAATCCTCGGTGGCCTTGTGTGATTGTAGGAAATTAGTCATTCAAATTGAGCATGGGTAGCTTTCAAAGGGATCCATAAACCACATTCAATCACATTGCTATATAGGGTCAGCAAGTCACAGTTCCAACTGTTTGGCCTCCACAACCCTGTTGTGGAGGGCCATGTGATCATGCAGATGGATGCCTGTCTGGATGCCAACACAATTCATTATCCCCTCGAACTAAACGTCTAAAACCAATTAACTCATGAACTGCTAAACGTGCACGGTCATAGAACCTGGTGAGGTTATGTGCTGTATACTTGTTGTATAGATTATGAAACTAATGAATTGCTTTGCATATTTTGAAGAAATTCATTAATATCCACCTAAACAGACTAAACAAGATTAGTCCCTATGAACTTCTCTAACATGGCATGGGATAGAACATGATGAAGTCATTATTGAAGAGATTCATCAGGTTTGTAGAAAATACTTGGAGACCTTTTCTTGCAATCAGAACCAAAGGTTAACTGACTAACCGACAGTTGTTCGTCCATCATGGCGACAACTTCTTCTATTGAGACCCATCTTCCTTTTTTAAGTCACATTGATCCTCCTCCTGATTCATCCGGCTCCACCGAAAATATGATGTCTAAGAAGATGGTCATCATTCTGAAGAAGTGTCTGTCGCCCATACGGACGAAACTGTCATGTTGTGAGTTTTAACTTGGGTTCTGATTGAAAGAAATTCTCCAATGATAAAGTCGTGTGCGGTATACTTTTTTTGGACGTTGATGAATAGAAATGAGCTCATTTGCATATTTTTAAAAAATGTAATAAACCACAGTTGACCAATGCAGCTTAGTTAAATAAGAAGCCATGTGATGTTTTCAGTCCGTCAAGAAACTTAATGTGGTTTAGGCACTTGATAGTTTATTGCTATTGCTTACTGACTAGATGGGGCAGATATTGACAAGCAGTGGGGTTGCTACATTAAAACACACTACCCCACCGTACTCTTTAGAATAGAATGAAAAACGCGGACAAGATAATGTGGTTTATAATTTCGTTGCAGTATTTCCAAATTTTAGATTTAAACTGGCACTCCAAGTCAAGGTGGCATGGCTACAACCCCTGGTGTAAGGATCAGGGGCGGATCCAGCTTGAAACACGTCAAAATTAACGGGGGTCGCTGAAAAGGCTGAAACTATGTCCAAAATACTCAAATGGGCTGATTTTGCAAGATTTTGCAGAATTACCGTAGGCGCTCGCCCCCTCATGCCCTCCCCTGGATCGCGCCTAGATATGAGCCCCTTATACTAGGGGTGGGCAAGTTACGATCTTTTTTTTCAAAACGAGTGGATTCTAGCCATTTTGGTATGCCTGAAAACAAATCCTGGAAGCTTTTTCGCCTAAGATGTAATTTTTAGGTTGCTAAAAATGACTTTTAAGTTTTGTACATTAATCATGGATTTGGTGGTTAAAATGATTCCTTGCCAAAATCCACCAAACAAACCATTGACCTTTATATTACTAGCAACATAAGCAGAGGTATATGCTCTCCCTAAATATAAAA
>JAMKCH010084321.1:0-11246 GCA_023653785.1 Ophioderma brevispina | reverse complement strand
GTGTGGTGCGTTGCGACGGGTGGTTACGCGTGGCAACGGCGATTACGCGTTAGACGCTATACATGATGCTATATGCGGTACGCAAAAAACAGGCTCCTTATAGTGCAAACGGTGTGGGGAAAGAAAGAAACGGCCAAGAACACGTCATGTTATTTCGCTTTGATTGTCATATGTATGGATACTGCGGGTTACCCCACAGAGATTTGAGAAGAAAACAAAATAAAATACACGGAAAATTACGGGATGAAATATTGACGTTTTAATATTTAGAAAATAGGAACTATATAGGCCTAAGCCATAGGATATGCTGCAAACTACAAGGAAAAAAAAATACGAATACGGGATGTTGTGACGGGGGGTATGGATACTACGGGTTACCCCACGGAGTTTTGAGAAGAAAAAAATTAAAATATACGGAAAATTACGGGATGAAATATTGACGTTTTAATATTTAGAAAATTAGAACTATATAGGCTTAAGCTACAGGAAATGCTGCAAACTACATCTACAGGATGGCGAGAAGTTTTTATATGGGAGTTTGAAGAGTTATGAGGAAAATATGTGGAAAATATGGGATTTACGGCTTACCCCACGGGAGTACTTTTAAGGGAAAAAAGTACACAGAAACTTATACGGGATTAAATATTGGAGTTTTATTATTTACAAAAAATACGAGAAGAAATAAAATATACGGAAATTTATACAGGATTAAATATTCATTCATTTGACGATTCCTTAGAAATTGGTAACTAAATGGGCTATAGGATTTGATAGGTACGGCCTACGGGAATTTGAGTTATTTAAAGTGTAAATACAAAATTTGCGATGCGGTGGATTCCTTAAGTTCAGGGTGACGGGTTTGGTTGCGTTGGTCTTGCAATAGTGTTTCACTTCTTCAGTGATCGCTTCAGTTTCAGTGATCGCTCCCGTTCACTCAACTAGCTGGAGCCCGCGCAAAGCGCGGGCCTCCCGCTAGTATTGATAAAATGCAATGTGTTTACATGCTCAGAGACATTTCTAGAAATAGCTGGGGAGATTCCCTATGATTTCCCAGGTATGGTACAAGCAAGAATACAGCATGGGTAACTTCCAACGATCATCATTCTGCGTTCCAATTGGACAATGTTGGGCTATGTTTATGCATGACGCTGCTATAATAACCTATTTTAGATATGGTAGCTTGCTTCTAGTATTTTTGCAAGTAGTTTTGATCCGCAGAGTCGGTAGATCTGAGCATGATTTATAATCATAGATTTTGATATCACATGAGCTTAAAGCTAATTAGTATCTGCAGTCATCTTTGAAGCCTGAAGAGCTTCAGTTTTTGGAATCAAAAGGATTTCAATTTGTGGTCATATAAGTGGACACTCGTGACAGATGGACATGTGGTGTTTTTACAACCTGAACTGTTATATTGTTTTATATACCTCGTATATAGATCCCTGTCATCTGATTGGTTAAAAGTGGAGGCATAAATTCAACTAGCTTCAAGAATTGAACCAAAAATGAACTATGCCCTGGGAAGAGCGGGCATAGTTCATAAACTATGCCCGGGACACCGCTTCCCAGGGTAAAAGACTGTCGTATGAACTATTCATCTGTATTATGAGTGTACATATTGAAGCTGGTGTAAGAGATGAATATAAGCAGACCATCTCATTTTATTTACTCGTACTGTGCTGTAGTGTAAGTCTGATAAAAAAATAGCAAGGAAAAGGCTGAATCGCAAGCATCAGTATTCATGCTTTGGCTTGTAGATGCAAGATCTGAAAGGACTTAAGAAGATGCAGCTCATAGGGCAAATACCAAATGGCAGGTAAAATACACCGTGAGAGATATTCGAGGATTATAATTGACACCGATGAAGGATAGTGTAGTGTAGACACGATCATATCGCGAAGGTCTGAACCGGGGAAGTGGTAACTTTACCATCATTTTTTAAGCTCTATAGGATTTGGATCGGAATCAGCAAAAAATTTCCCTCCCTACCGATCTCATGAAACGATCCCAACCAGTTACTACAAGTAGATAAAACGGCAAACAAAACAGCAAAACCTCATTTCAAACACTTATCAAGACATTAGGCATTGTTTTCGATTGAAATACTCAATCTCACATTAGAACAAACCAGAGTCAGAGACAAACATTCACAATTGGTAACCACAAATATGAAGCGGCACGCGTTGTTTTGTATTCGCAATGTTTAAGTTGACAGAATTCACATGTCAAACAATACAGGGGCTTCCGTAAATTCTTGATGAGATATGAAAACAACGTTCCTTATGGCTGAGGTATTCTTTCCAGTTTATTAAAATTTAATGCAAGTTTGTTGAGGCTCAGGCTAGTGGCATAACCAGCCTTTGCAAATGGGGGGCCGAAGGTTGTTGCCAAGGCATATTTTCTTTGAGGGGGGCTTATTGGGTCCTTCTCCATTAGACACTGTAAAAAAAGGTCAGTTCATTTGGGGGGGGCGAGCGGGGGGGCAAGGGTTTCGTTTGGGGGTGGGCGAGCCCCCCCCTTCCTGCCCCGATGGTTACGCCACGAGACTCAGACAATCTGGAAAAGAAGGTTTTTCCAGTTATGGGTAAAAAACAGGTCGGCTTTCAAGTAGATTGTAATTTGAACATTATAGCGTAAGTAATAAAGAACGTACACAATTTCAGAGAGGCAAATTTACAATGTACAGAAATACCACGGCAAATCTCATAGGTTACTGACATCGCCAGGGAATCGGTATCTGAATCGGAATCGGTTCCGATCAAACCTAAACATGATCGGAGATCGGCGATTCAGAAGCAGGTGTGGGATCGGTTTTACACTAATGACGGCCATCTGCAGGCGTGTAAAAAGTTGAAGATTCGGAGCTGCAAGGAAATTGTACGCATCTTGCCGACCACAAAATGGCAAGAAGAAGTCAATGATGGGGATCCGTTTTGGACTCCAACATCACTTCCTCAACACAAGAAAGGTTGATTGCAATTCTTCACAAGTTTGGATCAAAAAGTTAACACAAAACATTGGTTATTAAAACAGGATGCCACCGCCATGACATGGCCTACACATGATATAGGCTGTGTTAGCATCCTGGCCTTAGAATGTTCTTTTGAACCAATCAGATGACAAAAATCGATATATTCGGTATATAAAACAAATATTGACTGGCTTTTCTATTTGGATTACGCCTCGGGGCAGTAGTATGGTTTCGAGATCACATGGGGCTATATAGTTCAACACAGGCCCTCATAGCAGTCAATTATTTGTCTAATAAAGTTTTATGTCATCAAGGGAACTCTAGATCCCCACGTCTTGAACTGCGGGCCAAAAGTTATCTCAGAACGCTCAGAAAAAAAGGAAATGAAAAGCTATTTGAGATTCCCCTTGATTTTCTTATTTTTTGAAATCTCACTGTGCGGAACTAATTAATCATTGAACTGCATGCTTTTTTAATATCGACATTAAATTGGACATCAGGTGGGACATCCTGTGTATTGATGTGATCATCAAAGTATGTTTTGGACAATCAGAGGGTCCGGCAAGAATTGGCCTTGTCTCCTACCTTTGGTTAGCAATGGTTGCAAGCTTTCCACTGCCAACAAATCAATGAAAAGCTGAAGCGAATCTGGGCTATCAAAGTCCTGGGAAAGTGTTTAATGGCGCAAATCTGCATATTGCCAATAAAATGTTTTCATTTACAGTAAGTCTAATTTACAGCTAATAGATAATTAAATGCTGCCATTTAAAACTTACTGTGCGGGCACGTTAATTATGCATCCTGCAATAATAGACTGAAAGAACATTATGAATCACATGTTTGGGGTAATCCCGTTTGTGTTGATTTACAAATACACCCAATGTCAGCCGGATACTGGGGCAGACCCATTCCTATTACGTCTACTTTGACCAATTTTACAAGCTGAACAAAGTGTCGAAGCACTAGAGCAGACGGTTACTAAGAAGAGATGTGGAGGTGAGCTCGCTGCAGATGCAGCTGCGAAACAAGTCACCACATTACGTGATGTATGTCAAGACTGAAAGAGGTATGGACAGTATTTTGTCAGCTTTGTATGGAATCTTTACCTCAATTCAAACTAACGTCAACATTGTTATCTTAATTAGTTATCTAATATATATTAAACTGATAGTTGTCTTCATGTTTATGTTTGTTGCTGTAAATAAAAGTAGACAATGAATCTACCTATTTGTCGTCATTGCACGGATTGCAGGAGGTACACACCAATCAAATTCTGTATGTCCGTCGGTGTGTGTATGTATTTATGATTTATGGTATGTATGTATGTGTGGTTCAGTTTTTTTTAAATGGCTATTGTTGGCAACATAAAACATAGCTGTCATGGTATTAGGTTCAAGGTCACATTGCCAAGGTCCATTTGTGCCAAAGTAATAAAAGAAAGGTTTTTTCTGCAGTAGTTTCTGAAAAGTCGAATACAAATCTGTCAGAAAGTAACCAGAATAGTATTGCTGTGTAGAGTGAAGTATTTATGGCCAGGGTTTGATTTGAAATTTATAAATTTTTGGATGGGGCAGCATTTCAGGGACTGGGACTGACCCCTATGTGAAGATCAAGTCAGAAGGGGAATCAGCAAAACTGAAAAATTTTAGATGGTACATTGTTTCACAGACAAGGCAAAAAATATGAGAATAGAGTGTAAACAATGTGAGGGTATATAGAGGAAAATATCAGTGGAGAATTTATTTCCTGAAATGGGGGGGGGAATGGATCAGGTGGGGGTCTGGCTTGAGGTCAGGTGAGGGGTTTGGGTCAGGTGAGGGGGTCTAGCAAGTTTTGACAGAAAAAAAAAATGTAGTGGTGATGGAAAGTTATGCTGTGGCCTCAAACTAAACAAAAATGGTCATTTGGGATAAATTAATATTCATCAGATAGATTCATCAGACTTAAACAATGCATAGTTTAATCATAGTCTGAAAATCTGTGATAATTTTCATTTAAAATGCACCATAGTAATATATATTATAATTTAGGCCATGTCCGTTGTGTTGTCCACCCTTTGTTCTCGGCGGATGGGATGTAGGTCACAAAACTGTTGGGGTTGTTAGCTTGGGCAAGCCAGATCAAGTGTGATTGGTTAGCGGATACATGCCCCCAACGCAGAGTATGCGAGAAAAAAATGATTTCAAACAAGTGTCTTAAAAAAAAGCAGGTGTGATTGCAAAACCTGGGGAACGCCTAGTAAAAAATAATTCTATAATTATTCTGTATGGGGCCAGCTTAATTCGCGTATGATATTTCTTGTTAAATCTTGGGTTTATTGAATACCATATCATCAGTTCATGTGTCCATTTTCAGGAAAAGCGTGTTTAAGCACATGAAACCAAGGTTTTAAACAAGCAGAGGGATTTCTCCTTTTACAAAGCTGGATGACTTGAAACACCAATGTACTTAAAGACAAATGTTTTGAGCGAGCAACACAGAGGTTAGGTACGTATGAAGGCAGACCAGACCTAATCATTTCCCTTCCTAATGTGGTCAACGTTTTGTGTCTGAGCCAAGGTTACTATTTTTATCATTTAACCCTGTTGTGAATATAGGCCTGAGTCAGCATCCCATAATGTGAGGGCAGAGTATTCAAATGACTTGATGAGGACTGATAGAGGTGATCCAAATGTAAACATTTACATGTTCAATGATGCTATTAAAGAAATAAAATTTAAATCGAAGTAGTAAGCGATGTTTATCTGATTTTTTATGTTTTAAGATGATGAAATCGCTATTTTTTATGAGATTTCAGGTAGGTGTTACACTCCACAAGTATCTTGTACATGTGGACTTTCACTAGTCTACTTACATTATTATCATAGCATGCTATCCCACATTGCACCGAGGGTGCTATATAGCAGCGGTTCCCTGGCTTTGGACATGCTAAAATATAGGAGTTTTTCACAGTCTGGGGAGATATTCTCCCCTACAAAAAGGACCGTTATCTTTTCCCTGTAGTATAGCAACCCTTCATTACATGTCTTTTATTGTGGCTGAATTGGTATGCAGACAAGATGTCAGTGAACAAGAGGGTCAATGTAGAGATGGTCTGTGGAAGAATTGTAGTAGATGATATGGTTAGTGGGCAAATCAACTGGGGATTCTTATTATAGCCTCAAATTGGCAACTTTTAAATCTTATTATGCGACGGCCAAGGGAATACAGACGAGCAGCGTGACGTCTTATTGAAGAAACTCAACCGCGTCGGACAACACCAACCAAAGGCTACGGGTATCCATTATGGAGGCCAACCACGAGGCTTAGAGTGTCAAAGCTATGCGGGATGCTGAAAAAGAGAGCAGGGGCAGATTTCCTGGCAGATTTGGCAGGAGTCAATAGAGGCTACTAGGGCACACTACGACTCGTTGAGAAAGCGAAGAAGGGAGACTGCAAGGCTGGCTGTACAGATACGAGGATGAGTTAAAGGGTTCTGGTCGGAAGTATAATAAGTTGCACAAATTTGGGGGTCGTTTACAGTAACTAGGGTAGGAGAGTGTAAGGGGACAGGAGAAGCAAGATGAATGCGGCTGTGGGAGTGTGGGATAAAGCCGAAAAACCCTAGACAGTTGAACAAAACAAACATGTTGTTAGATAGCTCTATTGTATATGTCATAAGTTTGTTTGGGTCCCATATACCAGGGAAAATCAATTTAGCACAGTGAAGCAGATCTACAATATCAGTTTTTAATTTCAAAATGCTTTTCCCCTAGGTTTGTAGGGCCTTAGAAAAATTTTTTTTGTCCTCCTGTGTAGAAACTGAAAAGTGTATACTCTTTTGAAAAATTATACTCCCCGCCTAAAAATCGGAACGATTTAAATATGTATTAACAAGGTATGGGGTATGTAGGTGGAATTATAATAATAATGCGCAGGATCGTTTGTTCGCGTTAATGTGTTTGCTTATTGACCTGTGTCCGAAATGCATTGAGAAAGCAGCATGATGTGGAAGTTTGAGAAGATTTTATCCAGGTGGCTTGGCGCGTTCATTTGAAAGCAAGTTTGAGAACGGGATGCCATCCTTTCAACATAGTTCTGGTTTTTTTTAGGCGGGGAGTAATATCAGAATATTAACCTAGGCGCGAACATAAAAAACCCTGTTTTACAGGGGCCCGACCCGACCCATGAATGAATTTTTGATTTTGGAGATTTTTTTTTTTTTAGGTTTCCAAAAATCATGTAAAATCAGCCGTTTTTTCCAAATTATCAATTTGGCAAATTTTTTTGCGAAAATTGCTTGTAAAAAGGTTTTCATTTTTTCCGTGATTTTTCAGAGTTTGGGTGGCTAGTTTAGGGCCAATGTTGAAGCTCCCAGAAAAGGAACAAAAAGAAAAAAAGTGACGCACTTCGAAAGAAAAAAGCGAAAGGGTTCTCGCTCGGCCCGTGTTAAAACAGGGTTTTTTTTTTTGTTAGCCTAAACTTGCCTTTTTATGCATTATAAACTGCAACTTATTTTGAAATATGATCATTTTTTGTACATTTCTTGCAGAAGAAAACTTGAGAATCAGGTTGAGCAGGAGAGGATAGAAGTGGACACTTTACAGGGTCTGTGCAATCAGCCAAGGAGAGGGCCCTGCTGACAGGATGCACTCAAGCAGGCCCACGGAAGTATAGCTTCATACAGACTGCATCAGATGCATGGGTCATATCCAACCCATGGCTTAGGGGAGAACTAGTCATTTAAACTGATAACTTGTTCTCTGGTAATTAAGTAAAAACCGAGCAGGTGTCATCACCGATTTGTGTCAGGGTCCCTATTATTGTGTGACATAAAGGTAAGGTGTCTTCATCAAGGTATCTATGACTGTGTGCACAGGTAGCACCATAAAGGACACAACTATACTTGTCAGGAGTTTTCTCCTTTCGCAGGGTTTTGCCGTTTGCTTAACGACGTGTGCTGCAGTGTACTCACTCACCTACGCGCCTGTTTGGACTGGTTTTAGACGCGACCGTGATTGGTGGATCTAAAAATTAGCTGGGTTGTTCAAATTGTTGCTATGCTGAGGCGTGCGCACGGTCGTGACTTAGAGGCGCAATTGAGAGAAAATAAATCTGGATACAGTGCACACTAGAGAAGGTTGTTCCGTTGCCCGTGTGAAACATTTGTCTTCTTTTAATGAAACAATAATATAAAGAAAATAATCCATGATAGGAAAATAAAACAAGAAATCAAAGATTGTGCTTGCCTAATGTGATTTTGGATAGGCAACCACAAATCACATCTGTCTTCTGTATAAAGGGGCCTTTTGTGATCCCCAACCTCGTACCCCCGACTTACCTAAAAAAAATTGAGATTTTTATACCATCTGAACGTTAACATTGTAATCATGTGTAACCATCTTTACATGCACTCGGTTGTATCTGTGGAAATGCAGTCTTTATTTTCGGTCTGTAAACAGACAGAAATTCAGCATATAGTGGCCTATGGGACCATGGGAAAAAGCATGACACAAAAACGCACCGGTTCGACAACCAACTAACCTTTGGGAATAGCTTTCTCAAGGATACCTAGTGAACAATTAATAAAACAGAAAGGGCTGGAACGCAAAATGATCCAGCGTCCGTAGTTTTATCCCGTGCGGCGGCTTAGCCCCCCCGAAGCGGGACAAACAAAAATACGCGGAGCATCCAAGATGAGGTTGTTGATGTGTGATTGAAACACCTCTGTAACATGTTTGAATCCCTTTTCAACAACGAAAATCTGTGAAACTTCTTAATATTGTATAGAAGAACATTATTATTTCACGAATCATACAATGTTCCCAGTTCGACAAAAATCTTTCCTCGTAAAATATTTAGCAAATTCTAAAGCAAAACGGTTATAAGTTTTGTCAGCTTGTCTGACTTTGTATGTAGTTATAGCACCTGCATGGTGACCTTGGCGTACCAGAGTTCTAAACGTGACTAACAAGTGCATCGACTTAAGCGTACCACATAAACGCACTTCCGGTAAATTGCGCTGGCGTAACTGCTAATTTGCTAAAACTGTGTGGGTTGATAACGATTTCAACAACGGTACGCTCATGTACAACGGGATTACCTACATTTCTCTAGTACGTTTCCAATTCAAGCATGACTTAAGGCCTTTTTCATTTTCTTCGCTCGTTTGGTTAAGCCAATATACCTACGTACCCATGGAAAATTTGGCAAACCCTGAGTGCGCACACGTCAGGGGCCAATGATCTATATAACACTGATCTCATTTGCTACGCTCATAAGCAGTTGTGTGTTCTTATGTGCTTGGAAAGAAATTGCAATTTAAGCAGATTTTTAGCTTTTACTCACCTATCTACAATAAAACTACTGTTTTAAGCTTTTTCTGACAATTTTGGTTCGGTTCGCTGCTTCACCATACCAATTGTTGCAAATGCGTCGTTTATGTGAGTCAGTTGTGTGTACTTTCCGCAAAAAGATGAGCTTAGTTCACACGTGGTTACAAGTGTCGCTCGGGTAGACCCCTCGAGTAATTCCAACATTCATCTAGCGCTTGAGTTGGGGAGTAGTGTGCTAGATGGTTCTGAGTCTTTTAGCTCGCTTTTTAATCGGCTACTGTTGTTTTTTCGCGGTCTCAATTTCACCGCTATTCTACTGGAATGTAACCGGTAAGGACGCCATTTAAGGTTATTAGTCAGCCATAGGGGCGACAGTTTAACTTCGGTTACTGAATCGGAAAACCAGTGTTCGCCATCTGATTCACTGGTTGCACCGCGGGCTTTTTTTTTTTTCTTTCTTGGGTGTTTGAGCCCCCACGATGCCTCCGTGACCTTACGTGTCTGCGGGTCAGTTTATTGGTGTTCCCGTCACCGGGGGCCCACTACCGTTATTACGGCCGGGCCTACCGTTCATGGGAAAGATTAGGGTGCCACACCACATTACACCATTCATAAGCATTTTTCTAAAAAATCACTGTTCTATATTGGGCTGTATCTCAAGTTACCTTGCTTTTCAGAAAATGAGAGTTGCCCACAGTTTGTTCGAAAGACTTTCTTTTATAACCTACAAAAATTTGTCACAACATTTCCGTATAAATTTTGTGCAACATTTAGCGATTTTTCGGAGGGTAGGAATTGCGATATCAAATTTTTCGACCGAAACAGGGAGGAAAGGGAAACGCACGTGGTGTTAATCCGCCAGGTAAGTAAAAAGAAAAATAAGCTTAAATCAACACAATTTCTTTAGGGAAATATCATGCACATTCTAAAATCGGTAGAGACCAATTTATGCCAAAAATGTGCTCAAATAGTATCACTTAACTCGGAATTTTTCCTCGTGACGTGACGGAATATTTGCGTGATAAAATTTTGCCGGAAGTGGCCGCCAAAAGGGTAATTAGTGGTTTGTGTCCCCTTTAAGCGAGAATTATTTTTGACCCCTCATTAATTATGTGTCAAAAGATAGCTACTAAAAAGTTAAATTGAGTCGTCGAAATTTCACTGCGTTAGCATTTTTAGTTTTTGAGATATGGTTCTCAAAGATTCCGACCCACAATACGCAAACACTCACTTTTTTGGACCATTTTTTTTTTTTTGGAGTTAGCTGTCGTTTTCCTATATTTTTGACCCGACTGAAAGCCTATAAAGTTCAGACGGCACATTTAAGTGGCAGTTAAAAGAATCATATTTTTAATTACCTTGAATGTGTTTGTGATGTTGTAAAAACATGTTAATTTGAATTTAAAAACGTATGACATTTTAATAGATTAACGATTAATGAAAGTGTGAAATTTCGCCATGTTTATGCAAGTTTGCAACAAACAACATACAAAACCCACGTTTTAAATTTTTGCTCGAATTTAGCCACTTTTCTGGTGCATGCGACCCTTTTACGTGCTAAAGTTCTACTAAAAATCTGCTCCCAGCAAATGACAAAATCAACATAAACAATTAAAAGTATGAAAGATTTATAAACGTGGCCAAAATTTATTAATATCTAACTTCCATTGTGAGATTTGCCTTTTTAAACAGAAAAGTCGGGCGTTTTCAGAGTAATCTGAATTTAGAAATTGAGCACGTAACACAACTGCGATCTCCCCCCCCCCAGTCTGAACTTAAAGTGTAGTAAAAGCGGGGATTTTAAAGGAAAATGGGAAAGGGTCTATAATGTATTCTTGAACTATATCGTAGGACCTGCGTATATATTAATTACAACGATAGAGAGGTTAAATAGAGTGAGAGAATAAAAATGCGATTAAAAAAAGCCATGTAATTAGGCCTACTAGCGATTTTGGGAGATT
>JAMKCH010084319.1:0-13435 GCA_023653785.1 Ophioderma brevispina | reverse complement strand
TGGCATACTCTGTAATTTTTCGATGGATCAATTGACAACACTTTTTCCCATTACCATAGAATCATTTTTTATCTTTTCATTGATGACCATTGTCGAGCAAAATGCGGGATGACGCAGTCAAATATGGGTATGTAAAAAAAAAAGAGCACAGCGCATAGCTTTTTAGCAAAAGAAGCTGAGACAAACTATTTGTTTGGGAATAAGGCATTAAAATTGTGCTTCAAAATTTAAAAAAATCTTATTAAAATTAAAATTACCTCATGTCAAAAAACATTAATGTTTAAGCATTATTGAATGAAATATTTAATATGAATTGGAACCATACATTTCATGAAAAGCCCCATGGCAGGAAGATTGAGTGAAGTTTTTAATATTAAGGTTTCCTTTCCCTGAGGGTTCATATACACATTATGAATGTGATAGTTTCCAAGATATTATGCAAACACACAACAACACAACTTTTTATGGTATCTACTTCGAATAAGGACATCAAAGAAAACTATGCATAGTAAATACAGAGGACCTTTATTTCTTTTGTGTTAGTCCTCTGAGGAGCAGCGGCTAGGGCTGCTGACCAGGTAACCTTGGCAATGGTATGTGTGTGCGCATGACTTTTTCCCCATGTCTCATACGCAAAAAAAAAAAGTTACGGGTATCAGAGAACTGTGAAAAAAATGTCCTCTGCATTATCGCAATCAGCATCAAAAACCGAAGTTGGTTCCCACGGGTACTTGATGGTCAGGTGAACAAGTGTCAGGCTTCATATCAGTAGAGAATGATAGAAAAAAACGGACCAAGAACGTTAAACTTCAGAGCCAGCTGAACTGCGAAATTGTATATGGTAGTATTAGGTACTGGTCGGCCCTAGCCGCTTGTCTCAAAAGTATATGTCATACAAGTACATACAACACAAACCCACACACACGAGTATAAATGATTGAGAGTGGAGGAAGAGTTAGTATAATTTGTTAAAAAATGCCCATTTAACTCATTTCTGCCTCTCCATGTTGCACAGACCTTCAGATTAGACAAAAATAAATAAAGATAATATACATGTAGACCTGGGGGCTATTCATCTAGTTTTGAATGGTTACCTCTTCAGCTGTGTTTTTCATTCCTTCGCCTCTCTGCTCTTTGGTTAATTACATACCCTAATCCAATAAACAGTAAGGTAACTACATGACCTATAAAATATGTGACTGCCAAAATCTTAAAGTAAGGTTGCCCAATCACCTAGCAGAGAATCAATAGCGAGGTACTCAAATGCACGCATGCGAAAGAACAATTGGACAGTCGAACGAAGGCACGGGTTTTTCTGTTGAAGGCAGCTTCATGAGGTCTTCGGATCAAGCTATGAGGGGGACGTCAATTAAAACTAGGGGAGTTTAGCCGCCGGGTGTATCCCAGGACCAGAAGCACTAACAGACATTGGAACTTGTGTTCTAAAAAAAAGAAATGTCAGGAAAACTCTGAGCAAGCCAATTTCATAACCCTTGCATTTTTTCAATGAGGAAAAGTGAATTGGGCTTTTTTTTACAAATAATTTTGAATTCAAAAAAGATCCATGTATAATGTAGTTAAAGCTATTCCTCTTAACCTACGATATGATAAAAAGTTCATTAAAACACTTGACGAAATCTATAACCATCCTCATGTTATTAAAAATGAGATGGCAATAGGGGTATATGTCACATTCATTAGAACACAGAGGGACTCCCCTTACATCTCCTTCCCCATCCCCCATCAATCAATGTTGGGGACCTGGAGAGGCTGCGGACAACATGACTTGGATTAACAACCTTGGGGGAGAGGGGAAATTGGACAAAGTGTCAAAACTTTTTTCAAAGATTGTGGTTGTCGAAGGAAACCTATACATCGGTCAACTGTGACAGTGTCCAATTTTTCATGTGTTTTTCCTTATATGGAAGCCTATCCCAACAAAATCTGATTACCTATATTTTGAGTTAAATAGGCCCAGCCGTTGGGATAATAGGAAATGTAAAAATGTGTAGTTCATTGGCCCCATATAGAAAAGTGGTGTAATTAATGTGGTGATCCACATTTAGAGACATTTGTCAACAACATCAAGGAGGAAGATTCTCGGGGGTACTTATATTTCACGGGAGTAATGAGAAAAGTATGACGTCTCTTATAATACCAAAACATTAATAATTTGATGGAGTGGGTGTAATTTTTCCTATGAGGGCCAGCTACTGGTATCATGGTAACCAGTTACTACCTGTCCCAGGGCCGATTTGATGGCCCACAGCCGAAACACAAAGTTTTGAAAATGTGGATGGCTCAGGAAAATGCATCGGTCAATATTCTTGCCTCCTATAAATCCTCACGTGTTGGCGGGTTGCTCGTGGTGTGAGGGTGAAGTGGAAGCCAGCCACCTCCATTTAGCGGATATGATAAAACCGGATCAAAGCTTTTTATTTAATTTGCTATGTGGGGGAGAGTTGTGAACAAGTCACCCACCTTTAAAGCCACTGACAGCCAATTGTTTTCCCAATTCAAAATGAACTTTTTTTGTCTATAATTGCTAGTGTTAGGTCATAGCACCACCTTAGCTTACTTGCTTGTGATGAAAACAGAACTTAGGCATTTAAAGCTGTACTAAAGATGCCATTTTACAACTATTTCTGGCTAAAAAAGTCGGATCCCGACTTTATTAGTAACAAAGCATAAAAATCAAATATCTGACAAATACAGCGTGTAAAGCTTAGCCACTCAAAGGGAGTCTTTCTACAACCAATGTTCCACTACGACGAGCAAAAAAAATTGATTTGATTAAAAATAAGGGGCGCGATTTCTTTACATGTGAAGAAAGAAATTGCTGATAGTGGCTAAGTGTACACTTCCTAAACATTCAACTAATGGTGTATATGGCAAAAGGCAGGTGCACAGTTTGTTTCAAGTACAACCCCACATACCAGACCCTTGATGGGGCATTGATGTATACAAAAGTCTTCACCCACACTGGACCACTCATGTTCCACCATCTAAGTGCATCAAGAAAGGTGTAGTGAAATCAAGCATAGGCACTTATGTTGTGAACAGTTTCATAGTTGCATTCTAATATTGTCTCCGTATCACTGTTGAAGATAAGAACACAAAATATGTATATAACATTTTCTATTTCTAAAAATGCCTACTTCATTATTTGTCGTTTTGGTTCGAGGACAATTTTCAGAACTGATTTTTTATTGAAATAAAGATATACATAAAAAAAGTCATAAAAATAAAAAAAGTAAAAAAAATGTGTTTAAAAAAAAAAATACTTCACTTCTCCAGGAGTGCTTTTGAAAGTAGTACGGCACAATCAGCTGTCTCTCGAAGTCGAACATCTGTCCAAATTTGGTCTTTTCGGTCATGTCAGTATCAGCCAGTTTTCTAATGCACACATGTCCACTAGGCACCAAAGGTATAGATTTTGTTATGTCAAACAGCTTTTTTTTATGATTACCAGAAATCTAACTTAATTCTGGTGTTGTTTCTTTTCCAAAGCATGGTTGCTGATTTTTCATTTTCAATCAACATGCTGTTAGGGTCTAACATTTTTGTAAAGAAATGAGATTAAGTCGGTTGTATAGACCAGTAAACATCCTACGTCACTTTCTTTTGTTGCTGCCAACCATGCCTGCGGAATCGTTATGGCCCATAGTATTAAACTCTACAGATACAATTGCACAGTGTGTAACAGGCAGGCCGACAATCAAGGCTACCAGGCCTAAATGTTTACAAAACATGTGTTAAATGGTCGATACAAGCAATGGTTTGTAATCAAGAGAAAACAATGTGCAAATTCAAAGGAACCGAGTGCGGTCAAAATCTTAGCACAGGTGACGTGGATTAATAGACTTGCTATCATTGTTTTGAACTAGCACCAAAGGCTCCAAATTTACGCATATTTTCCCCCAGTTTTGCCTAGAAAAATGTTTGAAACATCAGAAAAAGTTTTTGACTAGTAGAAAATGATGGATGAGATGGTATTATCCCCAAATATTGTTTTATACTTTTAAAGTGCTCCAACTTTATGTATGGCATATTCCAGTATGTTCAATCAGATGAACAAATCTTGCTTCAGTGATCCACCCCAAAAAGTCACAATATTGGAAATTTGCTGAGTAGTTTAAAAGTAGTTAAAAAGTGAAGATAAGTCGGTAGAAGATCTAAATATTTCCCAAATGAAAAATTGGCAGCAATTGAGAAGAAAAACAGTAGTGTTACAAGATATGGAATATCGCCATTCATATTAATTTACGTACGTCGGCAGTAAAATATTCCAATTCTATCCTATTAGGTTGGTTAGGTCTTACAAATAGAGATGTTAGGCGCCTATACGTGTTACAGGGACATGGGCCCCTGGGACACATGGAAGAACAAGAACATAATTGTATTATCCACGGAATGTGAGCCATGCAAAGAAGAAATAAAACAAAATGCAAAAAAATGATTTTTTAGATTCTGATGTAGCAAAATAAAATTAGATGGTATCTGAAAGGGAGTTCTAACTTTAGTCTGGGTAACAGGGTTAGTCCTACATGAGTGACCTTTTGTCCTTTGTCAAATACTTTTTAAAATCCATGAGGACTTTCCTCACCCTGTGGTGTGATAAGCACATTTTATAAATGTGGAGGAAGGAATAAAGTCCACTCATGTAGGACTAACCCTTGTTTTAAACCTGGGATAAGTCGACTCCCTTCGAATACTACCTTAGAATATCTTTTAAATGCCCCAAAATGATCAGTGTAATTCCACCTATTTTTATTGGAGGTGACAAGAAAACAGTAGGTCCTGACCCTCCTGGGCTTTTGAGGATAACGGGAAGGATCTAATGTCGGCGTCATACAAACACACTCATGCAGAACCATGGGATCATCGTCATTCTTAAACCACAAACATAGGGATCATGTTACAGCGTCCTGTACCAATAACCATTGGTGTAGAACTCATCAGAGGAGACGTAATCAACTGCTGAGCGATACTGCAGTTTAAAGAATGAAAAAAATATTGGCCATTTAATGTAGAAGAAATTACACGGAATTTGTTGAAGTTTTGCTGAGTTGGTGATGTGATCGGTGTAATGAATCCATAAGTAGAAAGAGGCCGTGGCGTAACCAGAGGGGGGGGGGGGGGTGTAAAACGATGAAAAATAAAAAGACAAAGAAGGGAAATCAATATTGCCCCCCTCTTGCCCCCCCCCCCTGAAAAATTAGTGATTTGTGCTTTACATAGGCCATACACTATACTAACAAGTTTAATATATGATGCCCCCCCGAAAATCTATGTGCCCCCGTGCCCCCCCCCTGAAAAAACGCTGGTTACGCCCACTGGAAAGAGAGAGATAAGATATCTAAAAATCATATTCTTTGTATTTGTTCAAATTCCACTTAAAACTGGAAGTCTCTTGATGCAAATCCAAGGCATGCAAATGCATCCCGGAAGGTAGTGATAATACCAGGGAGAAGTAACAATTGTACTTCGTTGTGATATATGAAGATCGCCAATTAAAATATCTTATCTGTGCTGTCCCAATCAGACCAATTGAGGGCTGACTAAATGAGGATGGAATACACTCAATTCAGTAACAATTAGATTAAACCCCTCCCTTTTGGATGAGCTTAATTTTTGAATTTAATTCCATTAATGGGATGGTCCTATAGAGATACTTGGCACCTGTTTTATTCCACCTTTCACTGAGTTTTTAAGTGCCTATTTTTTAGTGTTCAATATCCAATAGTAATATTTTGTTCCTAATGATCATGCTTTTGTCTGTGAAAAAGTGTAATGAATAAACAAAAAATAAATAATTTTGTTTGTTATATATTTGGTTATAAATGAATTTGTTTAATAACCCACTGAGTAATAGCAGAAAGAAATAAGACTCCAAAACGTTATACAAGCTTGACATGCGTAGAACATTGGTTCCATAGTAGGTTTGAGTGCGAATCTTGCAATGCAAACCTTTCATGATAAGTTTTTTTATTGGAAGTTAGACCTGTGGAAAGAACAATTTTTATAATGTCATTCAAAGATATTTCCTACATAAACCATTACAATGAACATATGGCAAAAAGTTAGTATGGATAATAAATGCTGAGTAGGAAATGGGAGATCAGTGTGCAGGGATTTTTCTTTAATTTCAAAAAACTCAAGTATATGAAAATTTGCACCCAAAATTATACCAAAATTCAGTTTATTTTTAGACCTCTTTGAATCATTGACATCAGGCTATTTACAGAGGTGTTGGTTTTTTGTGTGTTGGGGTTGGTTTTGTTTGGTGAATTAAAATGACAAATTTTCTCCTAAAGTAGTGCTTGCAGCAAGTAAAGATCTGTTGTGTACGTAAAACTCAATAGGATCAAAAAGCCTGAATGGACCTTGATTTTGCTGACAAATGCAACGGATGAGGGCACACTGGCAGATTGGAGTCACTGAGTACCTCAGTAGGTGGTTTTCTCCTGTAGATGAAAACTGGGCTTATGTTACAAGTGCTTGCACACACAATTCAAGTTGAGTCTCAACTAGTGAATGGAGTTTAATATCTTATTCTCCTTTATTTTCTTCTTGATACACATGAGGTTCTCATTGGTAAGGCAAGTCTCTGAACATTTTTGCCTCAGAGTGTTTTGAAAATTAAATCTTAGCAGGTGGGTCAACTTGAAAGATTTTGGAAAATGTTCCCACCATCTCGACCAAACATGGGGAATGAGTGGTATCACATCAGCATCTGTAATTTATCAAAAGAACTACAAGGACCTGAAAATTCACAACATTGTCCAGACACAGACACACAAACGCACAAGCAAACAGCACCACACAAACCTGCACACACAAGCACAATGCAACAAACATACACGCAAACATACACACAAATACCATCTTGTTCATATTAGTCTTGGTCAAACTTGTTGGCGGGACAAAAAATTGACCTACATGTACTATAGCCTTATCAATCCAGGGACAAGAATTTCGGCGAGGGGAATCTGAGAATCGATTCTTGCAAAGATTTCTAATAAATGATTGCGATAATCAATGTTGATTCTCATCAACTTTAGAACTTAAAACAATAGACAATTAGAGGATTTCCACAAAACTGTTTTGGGACTCAAGATGGATTCTCGCAACAGCGACGATATTCTACCCTGTCAATCTTTTGCGACGCTTCTGAATGATAAAAAGTGATACATTTCACATGTAAGCAGCGACTAGCACATCACATAGTTGCAATATCGAACGAGGGTCCTCGATGATGAGCAGCGGGTTACGATTCAATCCTTTCAGTCATTGACCTCATCCTTGCTGCCACGGATCTGGCCGAGTTCGAATCATATCATGTACCTCAAATGCTACTCCCACTAACTGTACAAAAACCAAATTGCGATAGATTCATTTACATGTAGTTGCATGGGAGATATGTCCTTATTTTTATGTTTGACAAGGCTCTTTTACAAGCATACCCAATTTAGGCATTCACAATTATGCTATGACTTTAAGAGACATGGCACCTTTTGAAAAATAGTGCCCCTCAAAGATTTTTCAAATCGATATTTTTGCTATGGTTGTAAAGCTTTTATAACATAGCCCTCACCTAAATGATTAAGACCAAATCAGTGTCCTATAGGTAATAAACAAGACATTCTGACTTGAACGACCGGAAAAAGCGAACCACAGCGTACAACCGTCAGAGATATTAAGAGAGAAAGGACAATCTCCGCCCAGTATACGCAGAAGAATGCTCTTCTCTTACACAGGTGGCGGAAAGCTTAGGAAAATGAGTACAGACGGAAGGGAAAAATCGAGTGAACTTCCCCCAACTGCTTCACCCGTTACTCTCATCTCTACCCCTTGATCTTTCGTTCCTTTCACGATTATAAAATAAACGAGGGGAGCCACCGAAAAACCTACGTACAGACGAACAGGACTTGGGTTCTGGGCTGGGGAAAGGATTCAGAGGGGACACGGCCAAGTGAAAGGGAACACAATGAAACTCTCGAGAGAAGGAGTCTTCGTTTTCGTGATTTATTTGGATATAAATGATATGTGAAAGCGTGGTAAAGGAATAAGGAAAGGAGAGGATGTTAAGGAATTATGAGGACGGTTACTTGAAAGCAGGGCTAAGAGGATGATTATTGGCGCAATGATTGTCATGGCAATCTGGAGAAAGTTTGCAAGAAATACGCAAAGAAAGAAAACGAGGTTTCTCTCCCTTTTTTCCTTTGAGACACTGACGAGGTAGAAATGTGAAGATGAGGCAAGAGGTAGACACAAGCAACGTATGAACCGCAGAACAAAATTTGCTATCTGCGGGCAAGAGGAGTGTAACGTGGCAAAAAAGGGTCCGCAAGGCGTGGAAAGAAAGAAACCTCCTCAGAGAGGAACTCTGCTAACAATTCCTGGGCTAGCAAAAGATAACGGGTAACAAGGAAACGAATGAGCAGGCATAGACACCACAGCATAGTTGGAACGAGAAGGGACAATCAAACCTATGGCCAGAGATCGACCATGTGGCTTTGCATTGCCTCTTGGGACACAGTGTGCTCTACCGCCTATAAGCTCGAACTGGCGCAATGCTTTAATTGGCATCTCGGCGTCTTCCGGAAATGACGCACTGCGTTTCATTGCATATCGGACATCTTCGCGGAAAATGACGCGTTGCTTTCATTTGCATTGGGCCGTTTAACGGCTATATGCAAACAAAGTAGAGCCAGTGATTCATAAAAAACCTATTTTGCATGACACCCAATTTGCTTGCCTTTTAAAAGGTCAAACATGCACGTTGATTTTAAAAAAAAATATTAAGTCCGGGTTTGTGCTTTTTTTTATCACAACGGACGTTGGCAGGGCCACGGCAGGGCGGACTTGTATTTTTTTTAAAGAAATCAACGTGGCAGGGCACACGCAAGTAAAAAAAGGCAGGGCCCGGCAAGTAAAACTTTTCATTTCTTTTTTACCAGGGGAAGAACTCCTCGTTACTCATCGTGAGGATAAACAAACCCAGGAAATACCGCATCACAACCGACTAAAACTAAGCCGTGCGGGCCAGAAAGACCCAGTCTTTTGAAATAAAGACCCGCTAAATCCCTGCAGGCATCAAGACCTGCACCCTACAAACCTACCAACTAAAAAAAACTAAGCCCTGGGGCCATAAAGACCCGGGTCTTTGCAAGAAAGACACGCTAACTCCTACCGGCCATAAGGACCCGCGTCCTACTGTTAAAAGCTAAAAAAACTTACAGTGTTTGTTAGAGGTGATGCGTAATCCTCGTCCAACGGTTAGCTAGTGAGTAGCTAGTAGTAATAAAATGTGTCGTTGACGATTCAACGGTAGCTAAATAGTGCGATCAAACCCGGTAGATCCTCTTCACCGTTCTGTCTACAACCAAACCTGGCGTTTCATGGGGCAACGGGTTCAATGCAACAGAAGCCCAATGATGACTATGTCACTAGGAGATCTGCATTGTACCACCATTACAATCTACAGGGATTGCAAGAGGACAAGAAAATGAGGTCAAGCTCAAGGACCCCCCAGCATTTCGCCCTGATCAGAACACCATCGGGCAATCCGGTCGCCCGTAATCATACGGTGCCCCGAACGAAACGGCGAAGATGGTGGATCTGGAGGAAGTAGCAACGTGGGTTCAGAGGTCCCTCTGCTGGTGTTTCAAAGTGAGGTATAGGTGGTGTCCAGTCCTGATTACATAGTCAACCGAAAGGTGGATCTGAGATTAGCAAGGGGTTCCGAAGACCCTTTTGACTATGGGATTTCAAAGTGGGTGTCTTGCTTTCATCTGCTTCTACGAGCAAACTGACAAAGGGGTGGTGGGGGGTAGTCGTCAGGAAGTGTTCTTTGCCGCAACTAGGTTACTCATTTCCTACTTTCGCCCGTAAACTACCCGTAGATCAGTGTGATGTTGTTTGAAACCGTGAGTGGGGTAGCCCCAGTCCCATTTAACTGGCAAGAGGCGATCTCCGGCGTTACAGCTATGCCACATTTCCCGGTCCTGCAACCGGTCCCTGCAAAAACCCGGTCACATGCAATTCTTGTTTGAACGTAAGTACTTTCATGCAACGGGGGTTAGTATTTAGTCCTGGTTACATCTTCACGAGGCTCCGGCAATCCTGGTTCAGAGGAGATTGGATCGTGAGTGTATTAGCCTTAGATGGCGGGTGTACCACCCTAATTGGCCTGCATAAGCGAACCCGACTCTCGAAAGCCGAAGACTAGCCGGCAACGAGCGTACGCAGGGACAGCAAGTGCCATACACACAAGGTTCCTCACTCAGCAGGACATCGGCCTTCGTCACGGTTATAAAGTTCCACAGCTTCCTTACGCTACATTTTCCTCACGCTGCTTGAACGTGGGGATTAAGCGCTGGGCTTTTCCCGCTTCACTAGCCGCTACTGAGGGAATCATGTTAGTTCTTTTCCTCCGCTAATTCAGGGCGTGTGGGTGATCTCTTTTGCTCGATCTGAAGGTCGAGCATAAAGACAGTGAGGACTGGTAGGTGCGTTTCCTCTTGCCAGCGAACAGCCGCGCCGGCACACGCCAGGAGCGCTTTTCAAGCTATTGAAAGCGCCTCGGAAACATCGGGCGGCACTTACATTCACCGCATCCAAGAGCTTTACAGGCGGTCTGATGGATTTACCGGTCAGAACGCTGATGCAATTTTCGCTGGTTCTGCCACACCCGGACCGTCCAGAGCCGCGCTCTCGGCACGGAACCCAGAAGGTTGTGGGAGGATAGGAGGTGACGTTTCTATGACTGCCTTAGGCCGCAATCTAGTGTACTCGCTCGCGCCCGATTGCTACGGGCGCAGATTACGGATGCGGTGGCCTTCGTATCCCGCGTCTGCGTGTACCGGCATACGCGATTCTCATATTTGGCCCTCAGCCGAACGGGGGTCCGGGCCATCCCCGTGAGCCCGAAAGCCTATGGTTCCAAATCCAATTGACAATGTAATCGGTGACGAGCCAAGCGTACCCACACACGTGGGTAAGCGTTAAGACCCCTCGCAGGATCAACATTGTGGCATACAAGAATTCCCCTTTCCTCGCATCCGGTCGAGCGGGCCGAGGACCTGTCAACCAAGTTAGAATTAGGCAGGTTTTTTCACAGGTATCCCCACTATTATGTTCACCATGCAAACAATAGTAAGCCGAAAAAACACGGCGATAGGACTCGCTCCAGTAAGGATCGGGTTGGCGTCGTAACGTAAAGGGTTTATTGCGTTGACTGAGTGGTCAAACACACATAAGTGTGTTGACTTCGGCGTTTAGTGTCAACATCAGCCTTGTGCGGCCAGATCTCGGCCGCTCACCTGAATACGCACTAATAAACGCACTCAAACGGACCGTTCAGTTACATATAATAACCTTAGCCAAGCCTGACTACCAGAGGAGTAACCCCTCTTAGTATTTTATTTATTCTATTTTCTTTGTTTTATTTTCTTTTTTTTTTATTATAGTTTTACGTTGTCTGGTCCCGAACGAGGCCCCAACCGCTACAGGCCGGTTTTTTTACCTCTTGCGCATGCTACATTTTTGTTAACACCTCAAATGTAACGCTACTGAAAGCGTCCTAGATCAAATCCGATTTCGCATCTGAACCTGTCCATTTTTAGCTCTTCTCCAGCGAGAGCCGCTCCCTATAAAATCACCCACTAGTGGGAAACACCGGGTCTGCTGCCTAACCAAATGTTTGGCGCAAATGGTTGCTCTGGACCGTCACTTTTTCACCAACAGTAGTTCCCTATTGGATCTAGGGTGATATCTTTGTAAAGAGCAAGGAAACGGGTCATGATCCTGTCTTACCGTAATTCCCACTGTCGTGAATCGGTCATATCAACACACCATCCCTCCTTATCCATGTTATAATACGTTCTTGTCCCAATCCAGGCCCCAGCCACTACGGGCCGGCTTTTCGACCTCTGCGCATGTTACATTTTTGTTACCAACGCATGTAATGCTACCGAAAGCATCCCTAGATCAAAATCCAGATTTCGCCTACGGCCACTCATCCATTTTTAGCTCTCTCCATGGAGAGCCCCACTCCGGTAAATCACCCACTATGGGAAACATCGGTCTGCTGCCTACAAACTGTTGGCGCCAAGTGCATTACCATATCAGGCCTGACAATACTAAGCAAGGTCTCGAGCCGGCCCTGGATCAAACCAGAACCACTTACCGCTAAAGACCAAGGAAGCGGTCCACTCTGGACTGGATCAATTTTTCACCCAACAATGTACCTATTGGATCTATTGTGATCTTTGGTAAAGAGCAAGGAACGCGGGTCTGTTCCCGTCTTCCGTAATTCACTGTCGTGAATCGGTCAATCAACACACCATCCCTCTTATATCTATATACGTTCTGGTCCCGAGCCATGCCCCAGCCACTACAGGCCGGCTTTTCTGACCATTGCGCATGTTACATTTTTTTTGTACACAACCAATGTAACGCTATAACCGCAAGGCACACCTAGAAAATCAAAATCCAGATTTGCATACGGCCACCCGTCATTTTTTACTCTCTCCAGCGGAGAGCCCCCCTCGGTAAAATCACCCACTAGTGGGAAACACGCCCCATCTGCCGCCTACAAAAATGTTTGGCGTAAAACACACTACTGCTCAGACCAAAAACCAAGCCCCGGGCCGGTCCGGGCCAAACCCCACCCTATAGGCCCGGGCTGGGAGACATACTCCCCTATATTAAGACGTTCTGGTTCCCGGCAGTTGGGCGCCCAAATGCCACCTTCGTTTTTCTACGCTCATAACTGAACCACATACGACCGGTGTTGGGTCTGCGATCAGAACCTGCAAGGCCGGGCACTTTCTTATGCAGCGGTAGGGCCCCTAATGCCATCTCCTGGGTTGTCACTTTGCGGAAACCGACCTGGCCATTTGGTCGGCAAGCCACGGGCAATGCCCTGCCGACAGTGGGACTACCGCAAGGAGGCTGCCAGTTTGCGGTGTACAAAAGTAGGGCCACGGCAGCGAAACTTCTTACCCTGCCGGGCCACGGCAGTGAACTTCACGTGGCAGGGCCACGGCCGGGAAACACTCACCAAGTCGGGCCCCTGAGCGAAAGTTTTCACGTGGCTGGGCCACGGCATCGAACTTCACGTGGGGCAGGGCCACGGCAGCGAAAACACTCCACCAAGTCGGTCCATCGGGCAGCGAAACTTTTCACGTGGCCGTGCCACGGCAGGGACATTCATTTAGCTGGGCCACGGCAGCGCAACACTCACCAAGTAGGCAACGGCAGCGAAACTTTTCAGTGGCCGGGCCACGCAGCGAAACTTTGAAACGAAAAAAAGCTACTTCTCAACTTTCATTCTCGAAGTAGCCGGGCCACGGCAGGTGAAGTATAACAGAGGCCTAGAAAACAAAACACATGCCCTATCACAGACAAAGGCAAATTGCGACTAAAA
>JAMKCH010084315.1:0-109967 GCA_023653785.1 Ophioderma brevispina | reverse complement strand
TAAAGCCAGAACTTACTGAAGATAATTTTCACCATTACGTAACTGTTTTCGCATCTTTTAAAGTTTCTTTATAAAGTTAGTCCTTTTTTGAAATATTCAAATATGAATGACTTATGGTTTAGTTCTTTCACCGTTTTCACTCAACCAGAAAGTGGCGCAAACTCAATTTCTGTGTTCCGCAGTAAACTGGAGTAAATTTTCGATTGAAACAAGCAAACGAAATAAAACAAAAAATATTAGAAAGCCTGGTCCTTTTTCTATAATGTGATGCACAAAACGATTTACTTTAATATGTTGAGATTTAATATTGAAAAAAATGTTGTTTTTTTATTGTACCATTTTTTGAGACAGACTGTATAGCTTCCTTTTCTGTCAATTTTTAGCTGAAAAAAATAACTTATAATAATTCTACAGACTAAACCTTCCAGCAAATTTCAAATATTTTGACTCTTTTAGGTAGATCACAGATAGTGTCTTTAACATGTTACGTAGGTACCGTTGACTTTTAGACTGTACAATTTATGTAGATAACACAATGCACTCCGTTAAGAAGTAGCACAAAACATAAAATCAATCCTTGCGCTACCAGTTTACCAAAAAAATAGGTCATATATGACCTCCAAAAATATACCCTTAGCAAGGATTTTACTTGATTAAAAACGCCTTAAACAAGTATTTTGGTTTGATTTTGCTACCGTAAACGAATAATTTGTGTGACTGCTTAAAAATGTGCGCCCTAAACAAGTATTTCAATATGATTTTGCTACCATAAGGAGTATTTTTATTACATACACCATATGTGATGACATAGAGAAAGGCGATGCCCATTGCGCATTAATGCTGGGGATTCCTCGAATTCTGCAAACGATTCAACAATGCCTAAGGTTCACTCAACTTTGATTAAGATTTTACTGAACCCCGGGAACTAACATCAGGACAAAATCGAGACTAAAATCTTCTATTTTTCCCCAGCATTCTTTTGTTGTGAAATAAAGTCAAAATGTGATTCACGAGTATCGAAATATCACACCCTTAACACGTAATTTACAAAGCGAAAACATATCCTGAATTTGTAATTGCATCACTTTCATATTTAAACGGGAGTTTGCCATGGGAAAAAATTAAACTCTATGTAAATACGAAAGCTTTCTTTAGAATTGCCCCGTGAGTGAAGCTAGAATTGTTGCACTAGGATGGACTTTCATATCCATCTATGTTTTGTCTATTAATGTTTTTGTCATTTTTAGAACCGTAACCTTCCCGCAACGTTCATCGAAACTCACACAAATTGTTTAATGTATATCTACTGCGGAGGTTTTTGTGACATTTTAAAACGTTTATCACTTAATGTTCTCTTTACAATGATTTGTTGATTTCCAGATGTCTAGATATTTGTTAAAAAGAAAAAGCCCACCGCTCTCACACACCTCTAATTTGACATGTTTATAACCTTGTGTCTAATGTATATCTGTGCAAAAATAGATATTTAATATGTATGTTGCCTTCAGCAATGGATATATGTAACGTTTTGGAAAAGCTTTGGAGAAACTCCTCTGGTTCTTTGAAAAAAAAATACTCAAAGTTCCATATAGGGTTCCATTTATAGAACAGTTAACTCTTTAAGAACATCGTTTTTAGAGTGCTGTAGCACTCTGCACTTTGCAAGATTAACCATGTGAAACTATATGTTGGTTGCAGCATTTTGTAAAACTCTATCAAACAATTATATTGGTTCCAGTATTTTGTAAAGTCCGCCATATGAAACTTTATGTTAGTTGGAGAATTGTCTAAGATGTTCTCTATATGAAACTTCTTTACTGGTTTTAGCAGTGTGTTAGAATCTTTCTATGTGGCTCTATCATGTTGGTTGCAGCATTTTAGAAGATTCTTTTTTAATGATATATAAAAACAACTATCATGTGTTGTGTGAGATACTAATACACATCAGTTTGCAGCATTTTGTTAACTGAAAACTCACGAAGTTGAGGATATGGTACAGTCTAACCAGAATGTACATGTACAAGGTCAATGTTTCAATAAAAGCACATTTATTCCTGAGGAATTCTCAGAGATTTTGAAAGGAAAACGCCCTCAGTTTTTATTAATTTTACAACCAGCGATTCCTAACCATCTCATTAACAAACACCCCAAATGGTTATGGGAAGTATATTACTACAAAAGGGGATAAGAGCTTTCACTGTAAGACCTTCTTCAAGTTTTCAACACGTATCTTTTTGATATACTAGTAGTAACGTATTTGTAGAGGCATGTAATGGCAGTAGCGACAATAACCTGTCCTTACTTAAGAGGATGACTTCATTCAAAATATGTGCAAAATCATGCCAATCATTTTCTCGACTCGTCAGTAATCTCTTGATCCACCAAGTTTACTCTCTCCCGGATAGATAATCTTTAGCCGTGGTCTCTAACTATGCTAACAGGAAACAGGTAAAATCAGGAAATGACAAGTTTCTTTTGATGGATTAATCAAATGTAAAGATAAATGAATGAAGACAGGTAAGCTATGAGTACGTTTACAGACTCTAAAAAAAAACCAATACAATCAAAAATTTATGTGCGATATTTTGTCTTTATATTTTAGACCAGTTCCTAAGCTAAATCCTCATTTTTATTCCATCCCATTTGATGCACACTAACCGGAGATATTGTCAATTGAACACAAACCCACTTGGGTCAGTTTCACTTCAAGAAACTAAAGGTATAAGGTGTGTAGCAGCTGGTATAAGGTATGTAACATCTTGTGTTTCAAACAAAAGAATATTGTATACAGAGATAAGAGTGATTGTATTATGGTGAAATTGAACTAATCAATATAGTATTTTTCAAACAGTGAAAGCACCAAAAATTATACTCTGGGGAAAATAGGGGACTCACTCTCAGATGGACGATAATCATGAAATTCATGTATATTTTTGGAATTTTACTGCTGAAAATAAAGGAACAGCCACAAGTCTCTGTTGGGGGACAAACATGTGCGGACAGCGCTCTAACGGGAGGGCCAATTTCCCTTCCCCCATTCCCCACTACTTCCAAGATGCCAGGGAGGAACATAATGAAGAAGCCAGTGTATAACAAAGAACAATAAAGGAAAGGATGGTTGGTATTCAAAGGCCTCGGTTTACTTTCAACGAGTTATTTTTATGGTTCTACCTTCTGCTGAAACCTGAAGTAAGGCCACAACAACAAGACTATTTGGAATTCAATTTTCTAATGCTTCATGTATATATTTTATTGAACAAATGTGACATTATAAACTATGCAGTCCATAGTGGTTTAACTTCTGTGTTAGCTAAGTAGGACGAAGTGTGGGTAATCGATTTCTTTCCAAAGAAAAATAATATTTAGCTTATGAATGTTAGCTATTTTATATTTTCTACTAGGCGGTCACCCTGCTTTCGCGATTACCTAAACATCTTCTCCAGCTGGATGACCTCTACATGACCTTTGACTTCCGATTTGTTCTGTACTCAGGTCAGCGGTCCTTTTAAGTCGACAGTCAAATGATAACCTTGAGTCTTGTATTCCAAGTATACTGATCGACATACCAGTATTAAAGGACCTCTGCCCAAGTGCCCAACAATCATGCGTTTGATAGCAAAGGCCGTCCCCAACATACCCTATTTTCAAAAAACTTTAAATCCGCTGATAATTTTAATGTGATCGGTTATTGCGGTTATTGAAGCATAAGTTATTCTTCAAAAAAATCCGGTAACCGTAAAACAACCGATATTTTTAGCTTGTAACATCATAATTAGAGGTCAGGCGAAATATTTTGCAGATGGTTTATAATGGTGGTTTGGTTTGCTTGAGGCTGAGGATCGGGTAGTGACGTTAGGGCAATCTTAGTTTTTTCTAATTTAGGAACAACCAGGCAAAGGGTAAAAGTAAATTTTATACTCTCACTTTGTTTTTATCCCATCTCATTTCGACCTCATGTCAGAGCACAGTGCATTAAAAAGGGTTCTAAATCACATTCAGATGGTGTCTCGCTTTGTGAAATCACAGTTATCTAACGAAAGGTTTGAAATTCAGTAGAGGTTGAGGGTCTCTAATGAGGACAGGGTTGTGCAGGATTAGGCTTACAATAAGTTATTATTTTAAGTTTGAAAAGCAGTGCTAAATGTTGAACTGTCTTTTCTTAAGGGGAGAGAACTTCTACAGGGTGGTCGCAGAAAGAATAACCCTAATACAGGTGACCATAAACTTCAAAAAGTAAGTATCACATTTGAGCCAATTTAAAAAGAATCTTAAAACACCAATTACTTTTGTAACATTTTAAAGTTAAACATCACTCGATTCGGTTCAGTAGTTTTGAAGAAAGAAGACGATTATGTAACACATGTCAATGGACACTTCCTTCCAAGTTGCTCCCATAATGCAGATTTGATGTTAACTACCGCTGATTACTCGTGTTATCGTCAAGCTGTCTTCTTTTCAACCGGCCTTAATATTTTTGTGATCAATGCCATCTGTTGGTTTTATTACAGTAATAAAAAATTTACCATGACAATTATAACAAAAATCAATCAAGAAAACAAAACATGGTAAATAACACAAGAATGATCATCTTTATAGGAAAACAAACACCAATTAAAATCTGTAGATTTAGAAAATGTGAAATGTGTTAGCTGAACTCGGGGTGAATTGAGAAGTTTAATCCAATAAATTTAAACAGTGACAAACGAACAATAAGTTATCACATAAATTTTTATTAAATTAGACATCTATTCCAATAAGATGGTGGATTTACATTTTAAATAACAAAGGCATGATTTGAGTGCAAATTCAAAATTCCCGAGTTTTAATCTATACTGGTGTTTATTGAATAATGGCACGAGACAAGATGATTGGTCGACATTTGTCGCCCATACAAAGGGCGTTTGTGTTTTGTATTCCTTTATGAACTTGAAGAGTTGATTTGGTTCGAATGAATTTTTACATTTAATTTGACTTTGCATTTATTGGCTGCTGGAGTACAAATATTGAAAGCATTTTATCAAACGGAAAACTCTACACATCTAAATCAAAACTTAGCAAACAGAAAAAGGGAACATTGGGTGGGTGAAAACCGTTCATAAGATTTCATAATGCAAAACCGAGGTGAATATCAAAATTTACTTCGTTTTCAAATTAATTTCAAGGCATACTTTTTCTAGATAAGCTGTCTGATGATATGTAATTTAAATGAAATGAAAAAAGGAATTTGCCTGGAATGGCGACAGCCATGGTATTATCATGAATTGTCAAAAAGACTGATGATGTCGCTGAAATTTCTTCATTTTTCAAAGTGAAAAAGAAAAAGATGTAAATTCTTTTTTTATGGATGTGCGCAATATTATGTTGAACCTGGTTGCAAAATATCATTTATTATCTTATTTGTTTTAAAGAATAAAATGAAAAAAAAATGAAAGAAAGTATTGATTATTTCTCGCCTGGTACTGTCGGAATCACTTTATACAAACTGGAAGGAAGGGTACCATTGACAGTGTGTTACATATCGCCTATTGACTTGAAAAGACTGAACCGAATCAAGTGCTGTTACATTAAAAATATTGAAAACTAATTCTGGTTAAGGTCTTTTAAATTTACAAATGTGATACTCACTTTTGCAGTAATGGTCACCAATGTAAGGGTGTAATCTTTCTGAGACACCCTGAAACCATGGACATAATATTGTGAGTCATAAAGTTCCAGATAAGTGTTTTGAAACTGGATGCACTCAGTGTCTTTAACTCAAGGTGAAATATCAGGTCCTAAAAATCTTTTCAATTTCTAATGCAAGTCTTGTTTATTTGATTTGAGGATCAGAAACGACCGTCAGCACCTAAAACTGACCGTTGTGTTAGGTCATTGATCGGACCAAACCGGGATAACTTTGGAACCAAAACAACTCCAATTACACAAAACAAAATTCTTATGAAAAGATGCTATATGGACCATCAAATCTTTCTCACAATTAACAAAATAATAAAATTAAAAAACCGTTTTAAAAAAAAATTCATCTTTAAAATCCTGCAGGTTTTATTTATACACCGCTGTTAGTTGAGTACTTACACAGAGATTAAAACAGAATGGCAATATATTGTTAGAACGTTATGATTTTCTTGGCAACATGCGTTCGTGTTATGGACAAAAGAGTCAACGGTAAAATACAAACGCGGAACATTTAAAACCATATTCAGAATCACGGATATTGAGTGCGGGAATTATTTCATCAATATGCTTTAAAGTGATAGTACAGAGGCCCACAAACAATTAGAGAAGGTTAAGAGTACTTTACACCTTAAAGAGTAGCTTCCCTCTTCAAACAAACAATTATAATCTATACTTCTAAAAAAAGCCAGATCTGTCTGTCTGTCTGTCTGTACGGCTATGCATTTCGTTATGTTTTGACATATGGTCTGATATTTGGCATGAATGACCTAAAGAGGGTTATCTTCAGGTCAATTTGGGAGAAGGCCCTATGGACCACTATGTTTGTCAAAAATGGCCTGAGAAATATATGATATGACCTGAAAAAATTGCAATAGAATTTTTTTCACCACAATGGCGTTGCTTAAGGTCCCCAGAATGACATACTTAAAGTCCAAGAAAAAAATCAAGTGTGGAACCTAAGCCCTATTTTGCATACATCCAAAATGGCCGCCAATTCCTATGTTTTTACTTCATTGGTTGTATAGCCTAGATCTAAATAGTGTTAAAAGCCCCAGAAACAATAGTTTTATATAAATAAGTATTTAGGTTCTACGTTTATAGAAATACACAACCTGATTGGCGGAAGGATAACTCAATTGTTGCAAAATTCAAAATGGCCGCCAGTTTTTGTTCAGAGTTTCATGATTTTTTTGTGCTTGTAGCTTTCTTCTCCTATCATTGCTCTGCTTACATAAATGTTAAAATTTTTACATTTATTAAGTGTATTATACTTCACATGTTTTCTTACTTGTAAAAACAAAAAAAAAAAATATGGCCGGTGCGGAAAGTACGAGCGTGCATATTAATTAGCTAGCTTATTGATGTAGCACCGTGGGAAAATGTTTGGTGGGGTCTCGGTCAGAGCCCATAGAGCGTGCGTGTAAAAACTACCGATAGAATGTTCAGTTTTTCTCAAGGTGTATAGTTCAGACCATTAAAGGGATGTTTCTCGTAAGAGAACAAATTTCTGACACTCTGATGCAAAAATATCCGTAAATCCCTTCGCTTTTTCGGAGATATTTGAGATTATTTTTTCATTTACACACTTCTCTATCTCTATGGGCGCTGGATAACGTTGTTTCTTCTCACGCAGTACAATTTAGTAATATCTTTCCGCATTCTGTGACACGGAACTACGCCGTAGGTAACTACTTTCCGCACCGCCGTAAAAACGAAATTGCCTGTCAATTCTACAGTTTTGGATTTAGATTCAACCCTTGCGTCACCTTAATATACGTTTCTGAGGTATTGGCATTGAATGAGGGGATGTGCAATGGATGGAATTAAAATTGAAATATTTGTGAATCGGTCACCTCTTCTGCCTCCTCTCCTCTCTCCCAACAATCGACGCTGTCCAAACTTTTCCTCTGTGACACTATGGGCTGAGTCTCCTATAAGCTGATTTGATCAATCTTTGTGAAACAAATTATGTGAACATGTGGCACCCCAACTTTTTGATGGACTTTCAATCATCATTCCATATTTACTTCTTACTGTATTCACTGGTAACTTAGGGTAGCGTGTGCCTTATTTTGCATAGATCCTTATGGCTGAAAAGTAGGCATTGTACATTAAATATTGATAAAAATATAATGTTCTCCGTGAAATGACTATTTTTACGAACGACTTATCTAACACCCCCAACTGCTGTTTGATAGTAAGGGTGTACCTACTTTCTAGTCAAACACTCATTGGGCGTTTACCTCTCACGCTCTCCCGACCTTCAACAGACACCCGGAATTCCGATCCCTGCTGCTCCAGAAAGATCCTCCCTAGATTTCCCAGAATCAGTCCACTGCCCCTATCTTGTTATTAGTGGCATCAAGATCACAATCTCCAGCCTCTACAAAAGAGATCGAACTTCATGAAAGCCAACTGGCCCAAGTGGCTCAACTCATTAGTGAACTGCAATCCAAGCTGCCAGACCCGGCTTAATCTAACATCAACGATGCTTATTTTGGCTTCTGCTCTATGCTTGCTTCATCAAGAGCAGCTAAACATCCCATCCAAAGGTAGAATCCCTACACAACCCACTGTTGAGACAAGGAATGAGACGAGATGTATAAATTGACGCTTCGACGTGTAATCGACTGCGATACTGACAGAATAGAAAAACGCAACTAGCACTGATTTGCTTTGCCAAAGAGACCGTGCAGATTGGAGGGGGAATATCCAATATCAATTTACAACCCCACTTCAAGCTGCAGGCCTGGAACACCCCCTTCGTTGGGCTTCACCCAACCGGCAACCACGGACCGCATGATCGGTTACCAATCTTGCCAAAAACGCGACAAATATTGCACGCATGGTTGTTAATGACAATGGGTCCCCATCGTATGTGGTTCCTATCCATGGATAATGTATTTGTGATACAGATTGGACGTCAAAATGTATTACAACAGGGGTTCACATTTTGTTCGCTCTCGCGTGCCCTAGTTGTCCGCGATTTTTGGTAACGATCTATACGGTCAGTATCACATCACAGATTGAGTGAGCCACCGGGGGAACACGTCAACCGGTCTTAGCTGTCCAGTTAAGCAGTGTCATGTCGCGGCAAATGCATCGTCCTTATCATACTTGTCAACAATGGAACTTGGAAGAACCACTTGTCCGTGTGATGCAATGGTCAAAACCTTGGACTTGGTAATCTCAGGGTTGCAAGTTTGCCCCCGCTGGGCCATTGCCCCCACTTTAATAGAAGGCCCTAGAGTAAATCAAGCACAATGATCGACTTTCCAGACATAAAATGTTTCTTAAATGTAATTGGTCATACAGCTTGGCACATGTAGCTTGTCTAATGAGAGTTTCCCAAGGACGGCAAAGTTCTCAAGAATGGAAAGCTCCTGCAATGACAACATCCATACAGAATTGAAGAATACGCACCTAAGCTGTGGCGATGGCTCCAACCTTATCTCTCTATCTTGTATGGGATCATCCCAGCAATATTCCCTCTTACGGAAGACGTCATAGGTCATTGCAATCCTGAAGCCCAAGAAACCATCAAACGAGCCCAAGAGTTAGAAACCTATCTCGCTGCTATCTCACATGCATAAGCTAACCCGCACCCAAATTGGCTTTCGAAGAGGAAATCACAACTGATCAGATAGCAAGACATGTCAATGATATCGAAACGCCTTCAGAGAATCATAAGTTTTTGGGCAGCCTTTTAGATCTATAAAAGCTGCCTATGATACATCCTGGCATCGAGGTCTCTATCTTAAAGCTACTCAAAAAAATCTTCCCTAATGTCAAGCTTGTCAAGTTCATTATTGCCATGCCGGATCTTTTTGCCTGCGGTGTGGGGACAATCAAAGGGCAATGCGTAGAAAGCCAAACATCGGAATGGTGTTTGGTCCCACAGGTTCAAGGACACAGTCTCTTCAATATTTATGTCTCAGAATGCCGAAGGGAGATTCTTTTCTCGGCGTACTCCACGGCAGACGATATGGTACTGGGTATAGCTGCTGATTCTTTTGAGGCCTTAGAAGCAGTGTTGCAGAAAGACCCTATCACTTACTCATACTGTACGTTCAATTCTTCTTCCACCCGATGCACGACCAACTCTGCAAAACCCAAGACTGTTGTCGGCTTCTATTTTCCACTTTACAAACCCACTGCGCTAAAAGAGAAATAAACATCACTTATATGGGATAAAAAACGTCACACGTCCCAACACAAAAGTACCCAATTGGCGTCATAATGGACCGCCCATTTTTGACAGCTCTTCACGCGCATCAACTGTTGCCTTGGCATTCAACTGCTCATACATCGCACCAGTATGGTGTCACAGTGTACATTCACACACAAAATTGATGTCATTCTGAATGATGTACTAAACTTTTAGTGGTGGGCCTTCTGGCTAACGCCTGTAGTATCTTCCAATTCTGTCTTGGTTTGCTTAACTCCTGCAAACTTAGGAGGAACTTCAGACGATCAAGATGATTCTTAATCGATAAACCTGAATTCTCGATGAAAGCTTGGTGTTTCGCCGATAAACCTTATTTTTCGATTGAAAAAAGTTGGATCTTCTCTTGGGGTGAATCCTGTTTAAACCTATTATTTTTTCAATGGAACTAGGTATTTCGAAGAGAGTACAGTTTCAAAAATCGAAAACCTGGTTTATCGATTGATTTTTAAAACAATATACCACGTTTTTCAATGAGAATCAAATGTGTTTAAATAATCGAGATCCCAAATTTTTTGATCGAAAAACCGGGAGTGTCCTATAAATATTTTTCCTTCCCAACTTTTTTTAACATTTTTTGCATGACAATTTGCTTGGTAGGGTATGTGCGAACACTTTGACTTTGTATTGATACGCCAAAAGGGCCAGGATAACATTTTCACATAGTCATGTTATTTTGTTGACAACTTTTATCATGACTGTAAGTAAAGTATATTCAATTATAGATAACTGTCCATTCAATTACTTAGACCCTCGTTTCTAATTAATATTAGCGAAGGTATAGGGTGCCGGGGAAAAATGGTGAAAAAAGTTTGTATTCACGAAATTTACCGCCAACAGGCTTTTTAAAAATTTCAATTGGATGGAAATTTAGCTACAAATCTATTGATATTTGCCCCTTTTCCCCCTCAAAGTGCAAAGATCTGTCCAAGCCCTGTACCATAACAAATGGAAACTGTGAGGTGGTCTTTGGTATTATACACGAGGAGTAAGCGACTATCGAGGTAGCGATACCCACTGCGATCAATATCGCCGGACCACAGATACCTTGGTCGGACAGTGACCTGCACATTTCGTGTCTGTCATCTCTTCTTAACAGGACCATAATACCAATAATGATATTGTTGTATTACTTTTGAATTTGAAGGCGACATATTTTTTGCACAGGACATAAATCCCGGGATAAATAGACCCCTATTTATACATCCAAGCCAGTTTCATGACATCGATCATGTCTTCTACTGTCAAAGAGCGATCAACGTTTTACACACCTCTCTTATAAATGGAACATTCCTGATAAGTTTATGCTCCTTATGAATATTCGGCTGGTTTCGATTCCTTGGTCGATTGATGGCCAAAAGTCGCAGAAATTGAATGGAATTGGTTGTGAAGAAATACTTTCAGCCAATGTGACCTACAAATCTTGTTGGGTAATTAGATGAATAAGTCCAACTTTTCTTTCAACGATTTTTGTCCCAACACCAATAACCTTCTCTAATATTATTTAAAAAAACCGAGGGTCTAAGCAAATTCAATGGACAGTAGGCAGTTTGCATTTCTGATTATAATGGTGTGTGTGTGTGGGGGGGGGGGGGGGGTTGGGTGGGGTGGGGTGGGATTTTTGGTGGGTGTGTGTGTGGGGGGTGTGGGGTGTTAAGAACGAAGGTGAGGGATCGTAGGAATTAAATACCAGTAATAGTATGTTGAAAGCAAGTTAGATTGTGTTTTATGGTCAAGTGTAATAATAGATGTTGTTTCAAAGTTTGACATTTGGCTCCAAATTGTAGAATTTGGCAGCCATTTTAGATTTATGCAAATTAGGGATATCTACCAAGCATGTATGGGGCCTCTTTAAGCCGATAAATATATAAATTGCATAAAGGTAATACATTTTAGAGGCATTTTAGATGCCAAAATAATAGCAATTAACACAATCAGTGTAAAAGTCTTAGAATTGGCGGGCCTTTTTGGGGATTTATGCAAATTAAGTACACTTGTGCCAAGCATAACTGGTGGTCTGTAAAGACATACACTATAATATATTCATAAACATTAATATCTACATGCATGTATATAATACAAACTATAATATTATTTTTTAGATAATTAAATACAATAAAATCCTTGTAAAAAAGCTTAGGATTTTGGCGCATTTTGGATTTATGCAAATTAAGTGCCATATTTCCACCACTGATTTTTCTGGACTTTTAGTATGGCATTCTGTGGGGACTATATAGAAATGCAGTTGTGGTAAAAGAAATTCTATTGCAATTTTTTTCCAGCTTAACCTAGAATTTAAGTTATTTTTCTCGAGCCTACTTCAATATTTGCCGCGGTGCTGCGAGAAAATATGTGTAAGAATTCAAATTAAGTTGGCGTTGGGTCGTCAAGGGCTTCAGAGAAATAGGTTGTCCCGGTGTAGCCAAAACACAAAACACGCTCATTGGTTAAACTTTGCCGATGACAAAAGGACTTCCAAGGACTATTGTTAAAAGAAATTTCTTTTGTGTTATGTCATTGGAATATATATATATGATACAAGGACACACACGCACACAAACCCAAATGCAAAAACTGTTGATCAGGGGCATTGAGGCCGGCCAAATATAGCTCACATATGAAGTGTTTTTCATCAGTGCTGTTCAAAGATGAACTCAAACCTACTATGGGTAATTGTGACATGACATACTGAATCCGACTAAATAAAAAATAAAACAATATACAATGACAACAAACTTAAGATTATGCATTGTTAAAGCAGCTCCATCAAAAAGGCCAAAATGGGTTGTTGCATTTCCTTATTTTTCAGTTAATAATTATTGAATTAAGGAGACAAGCCAAAAACGACATGAAATAAAATAAATAACAAACAAAAGCAAAGCAGAAACAGTGAGTGTTTTTTTTTTTTATAATTAAACGTCGTGCTCCTGACTTTAGTATTATGTATTCTATGGAGCAGTATATATGCTGAACCCGTGTATTAAGTATAAATGTACAATCATTGTTGTTTCTGGTCAACACATGACAAGAACTCTGCTTGTTGACATCATCACAATTGTTTTAAGGGAGACAAAGAATTATGTCATCAATGACCTAAAACAACAAAACAAGCAACATCAAAAAGAGAGCAGTAGCATACAAAATCAAACTAAACAGGAAAAACGGCAATCAGCTTTAACCAGAGACATGGTAAGAAAGCTTAAAAGTTTGTATTCAGATATATAAAAGGTTCTTTTTTTGGATTGGTTTAGCACACTTATTGATATCCTGCTATCGCGTAATTAGTCAATCAAGATATTGTAAGAAAAGTGGTAGACATCAGTCCGTTTACAAGTATATTTATCAAGTCAATCGTCAACACATCCACGATTGTTATTCTTGAACACAAATCAATTTCGTATCAAATACGCATTTCAGGATTTGATGTATGATTTGAAATACCCGTTATCAAGTATTTGACTTGAAAAGAGTGAGAATGTTATTTAAAAGAAAACAACGTTACAATAGAGAATAACATAAAGCGCTGCTTACCTTCAGAATCAACCGTATGCTGATTTCACATCGATTCTTTCATGTACCGACACCACTGCTGTAGTGTTGATTTCCCAGTGCCTGCGCTCACTGTGGTAGAAAACTGTTCATGCAATTGTAGCTGACTGGTGTACAGATCATTGTGGTACACGTAAGACGAGGTCAAAATCGACTTTAAATATAATACTGCTTTAAAGAATCTTAAATCTTTGATGGTTGTGTTCACGGTGGTTTACTTCTAAATGAAACGACTTACCAAATGACGCTAGTAATTTAGTATGGATTTTTAGCTACGTGCAAAACAAATCGATCCCTCTGCGATTACCGGATTTTGCTATGACATTGCCAATTGTTATGGTTTGGCAATAATTTTCAACCTGTAGAGCACTGTTTTATCATATTTTGTTTTAATTTTCATAGTTTCTTCAAAACAATCGGGCCATCGTTTATATAGTCATTTCAAATAAGTGGACCTCACTAAAAGTTTTAGGTCTGTTCCATTCACGGTGAGAGGTACGGGTGAATTATTTTAAGGACACAGTTAAAAAAGTTTATGGTACTCATATATTTTTATCAATGACGTATCAGGATGAAAACAACGACGTTGTTATTTAACATAACTTACTGTTTGACACTTCACAAGCATTCTTTACAGCAGCATGCCATAGGAGAAAGAAACAAAAAAAATAAGGAGAAAAAATGCATACTTATTCATCTTCCTCATCTTCCAAGAAAGTGCTGCCCTCAGATGGGTGAGGATAACCACACTGTGTGATTGAGGCCATGCGTTGCATCAATGCAACATAAATTGTGAATTCGGTGTCAAAGTATTTACAGGTGCAAGTAAAAAAACACTGGGTTGAAGAGTTACTTCAAGCAAGATTCCCTCAATGCGATTTGAAGGGCCAATGAGGGATGGGTATGCAGCAGGATCAACTGGCAGCTAGTTTGTTCCAATCCCGGATGGTTCTTGGGAAGAGGATCTAGCATACCACTGAAGAGCTACAGTAGGATAGGAAGTCGGGAACTGTTGTCCTCTGTGACAGTTGATAGGTGAGTAAGGTAACACTGCCAGGAGATTCAACCAAGTGGTTTTCTGATCCTTATACATCTCAACAGTCGATTTTGGTAGCGATGTTTCTGTAGTGATGACCACTGAGATGTTCGAGCATGGTTGTAACGCGATTGATCTTCTGAAGTCACCCATAACAAAGCGAGCGGAACTCCTTTGGACCTGGCTCAAGCTGTTGATATTCCGTTGGGTATGTGGATCCCATGAGGTAGCTGCATATCGACAGTTGGTCGAATGAATGTGGTATAGACAGCTTCCTTGACTTTTTGACTGCTGTGATTCAGATTCCTGGAGAAAATGCCCTGGTGCCATGCCTTTTGGTATGGGTTTCACAATGGACATTAAATCTCTGTTGAGTCGACATGGAGGCCCAGGTATTTAGCATGACTTGAACCTCCAGACATGACCACGGATGCTATAGGAAGCAGGAATGGGGTGCCTCTTGTTGGTGATTGCACAAACCTGACACTTTGTAGGCATTGAAGCGCTCAGCCACTTTGAATTCCATGAAAGGCGTCCAAATCCTCTGTAGGCTGGCGCAGGCATCATCAGAGATGAAGCGATGTGTCTATAGATAGACCCGGAGCTAGCAAACATTTGGTAACACAATCTCAAGTACAAAAGGTTTGAGTGATAAAATATGTTTGACAGACTTACAGGAAACCCATGCAAACGTGATTCTTAAAGTGCATCAAATTGTGCCTTAAAGAGAGGGGGCCAAGCCAAAGTTTGTACAGGGGTCAAATTTTTAAATTGATCCACTCAGTTGAAAAGTAAGACCCAGTTATTTGTCTAACTACAAGGATTCAGGAAAGGTATAGTTTTGTACTATCTACACTGGTAAAGTTTAAGAGATATAAGCTAACCACAGCAACAATCACAAACAGGGTCATTTCAGTTGTACAGGGGTCAAATTTTAAAGTGCCTCCGATTTCGATAAAAAAGTGGTGCAAATTATTGATGGAGTTCATAGATTTAAAATAAGGAATAGTTTTGACT
This sequence comes from Ophioderma brevispina, assembly GCA_023653785.1. NCBI lineage: Eukaryota > Metazoa > Echinodermata > Ophiuroidea > Amphilepidida > Ophiodermatidae > Ophioderma > Ophioderma brevispina. The sequence continues at coordinate 94,464 of JAMKCH010084315.1, read as the reverse complement.
GTCTAAAATACTTAGTACCGATGTAGGGGCGCACATAGGTCAACGTCATTTGCAATTCAATGGGACTCGACCTTATTCCTCCCTACCTTAAGCAAGCATATGAGACACTCCAACTATTCTTATTTTGATCCTATGAGCTCCACCATAATTGCACCATTTTTTAATCAATCGGAGCAACTTAAAAAACTGCACCCTGTACAACTTAATTGACCCATTTATGATTTTGCTGTTTTTAGTCTATACTCTTAAACTTTACGTTGTAGGTAGTACAAACTAGACTTTCCTGAATCACTTGTGGTTAGACCCATAACGTGGTATACTTTTCACACGATTGAATCAATTTAAAACTTTGACCCTGTACCATACTTTTGTCTTGGCCCTCTCCTTAAGTCACCATTGACTTAAGAATTATGTTTCAGGGGTTCCTGTCCGTCTATCTACCTCCTTTAAACACTCAACCTTTGTACTGAGATGTGTTACAAAGTGTCTGCTGCTCCGGGGCTAATACAAGCTCTGCCGTCAGCGCACAAATACACAACTAAAGTTTTACTTCAATGGATTCGCAGCGATAATGCGAGAGACTCGAAAAAAATGTGAATGCATTTTTAACTTATAATCGGGGATAGTTGTATCATTCCATAAACTGCTTTAATGTATAAAAATCCCAAATCAGTGAAAAAATGGAGATTTCATGAATTAGTCCATACCGTCTCCCGCCAATAGACTACAGCGACGGCGTCTCAAAATCCGCACTAAACATCTGATTGTTGTTACACCAGTAACAAAATAAACAAAGATCAATATGTTTGTGTTTGAGTTTCACACTGTATTAGTCGTGTCCACAAATGGTCGAAAAATCATAAAAATCAGATTTTGCAGGTGTGTAAAGTTAACAAGTCAGGTACCCTAACATATTCTGGCAAATGTAAGGCCAGAGAAGCACCTAATAAGACAAAATCGGATATATTAGTCTTACTACTTCCGTACGAACACTTACTACAACGCGTACGGAATGGAGAGTCATCTTTGACCTGCTGTTTTCTTCCTTTTCTGTCATTTCTTTCAGTTGGAAAAAGTAACTTATGATAATTCTAATCTATCTACAGATTTCTCCTTCCTTAAAAAAACTATTCCTGCAAATTTGTAATATGTTTTGACTCTTTCGACGAATCACTGATAGCGTCTTTAAAAAAAACCGTGCAACTTTATTAATTAAAAGATTCGCGCAAATCGTATTTTGAGTTCCTTGGCATTCGTCCAAACATGACAATATACGTCTTTTAGGAAAGAGTTCCACATGAAACCCCCCCTTTTCAATTTTTTGTTTATTTTTTGGCCTAGGGTTAGGGTATTTGTTAAAGCAAAATTATTAGCACATTTTTTGAAGAGCGCCCCCAATTTTCAAATTTGATATTTTGCAGAGTTAGTTGGTAATTGTCTACGAACCTATACCTGCAAACGAGAAATTCTAAAAAATCGTATTTATCATAAAATAAGGTTTTGTAATTAAAATTGGATCCATATTGACTTTAACTGCGAGCTGGAAATTCTACGTTTATGTCCCGCCATATGAAATAGTGCCACCTCACGGAAATTACCTCTAACCTGACTTGCGCTTTCCTGAACCAATACAACTAATGGATGAGCGTAGATATGTACATGCGCTATTTCCATTCCCGTCTTATTTCATATTGGAAGGCCGTTTCCCCAGCACCGTTGAATTATTATCGGTATCCCGATATTACTTATTCTAATTACAAAATTCCTTCATTTGTGACACATAGACATTTTCGAGCTAACCTTTCACGGTATAGTTTACTAGCCCGTTAACAATGCAACCGTGTAATAATCTCAAAATTTTTGAAAATTGAGGGCGCTCTTCAAAGAAATGTGCAATCAAGGCGGTTGCCGGCCATGCGTCATTCATAGCTCAAAACTGCCGTAACGAGTCATTGGACGAGCCTGAACACTGACCGAAATTTGAAGTCACTGGTGGCGAGTTTATTAAATAATCATGAGTGGAGAGGGGGAATTCCCGTACGAAGCCGCGACGATCTAAATTGCCTTGCTTTAGTCTGTGGTGCATAATTGGTGCTGCAAATTCGTTTTTTAAAAGACCGCACATGAGAGATTGGCTACAACACGCAGTTCAACGAAATCATTCACGGTGCCCCACGGTGTCATAGGCTACCTGGTACCGGCCCTGGTACATGGTCCGCAGCCGGCTATAAATAGCGGTGACCCTGCGATTAAACATGAGGTCAAACAGCCTCGTTCAAAATGGATCCCGTTTGTACCGTTATTCATACAAAAAAAAATACTTACACTGGAGTTGATTCTTCAACTCCAACGGATTTGAGTGGAAAAATATTGATATTAAACATATTTTCGACTTTAGAATATTTGTCAAGTTTTCGTGATTACGTGCTAAACCTATGGGAACGACCAAAAACGACGCGATCGTGGCCGGCCCCCTGGTGCTAATATTGCTTTAAGGCCATAAATAAAAAATAATTGTTTCCTGTACAAGTTTAAAGGGGGTACATATGGAACTCTTTCCCTTTTTTATCATTAAAGGTGCTTGTTCCGATTTATGTGTATTGTGTTCTCTACTTGATATGAGAGCCTGGCAAATGCACATACACCCCATCAAGTTACCGTGGGAAACAAACTTGCGGTTTTGATGGTATTCGCAATAATGCATGTTGCAAAGCCCTATTCAATACTGTGCTAATATTGATGGTTAACACTAAAAACGGCGGTTTTTTGTTTATATCTTGGGAATGAAATGGATTTGAGAGGCTCAAATTTCAGGACGACAATGAGAAAAATATGGCCTTTCATCTGATATCAAAATCGATTACTTCCGGTAATCACGGGGTCCCAAAGACGATCGGAACACGCACCTTTAATAACAGACCATGGATTCACAAGATCACAAGTACGCTAATCTGTGCAGTAACTTGTACCATGGCGACAATATGTTTTGTATGGCAACAAAGACCTAGTCTCCACATGACCGGTGATTGAACTCTCATACCGATATTACCCCCTAGAAATATATGAAACCACTCTCACTTATTTGAATCTACTGTAGTATCATGCATGTTGATGTAAATTGATATTAAAGGCTGGCTCAGAGATTTTGAAATATAACTTTTTCATGTATTAATTACAAATAGTCAATAAAGATAAGCTAAGATAGCTCAATTCCAAAGTTTGAGATGAATCAGATTTTATTCGTTTTGAGACAGTAAACATTTATGTGTAATATAACAGTGCCAAAGGATACAGTGTATTATCAAAATTCCGGATCCGGAATATTATAACTAAGCTGTGATTTTCTATGAAGACTTCGATTTGAGCTTAGATATTTACACAGTGATTTATAGTATATGGACAAGCATTATGGTCATGCAAACACACGATATGTTTGAAAATCGAGGGTGCCCTCCTCGGAAATCTGTGAGTCAGCCTTTACTATTTTAAATACTAAGGTCAATAACGACAGTTAATGTTATGGAGATGACACAAATAAAGATTTACATAATCAAAAGTCATTATTACAAGTGTAAATATCATTAGCAAAAACAAAATCGTTCAAAGCAAATGTCAGTACGGAAATAATAATATCTTTGTTCATATTGCCATAAAATCTAAAGTTAGGACGATATTTGAAGCCTGATCTTTAGCAATCCAAGTTAATTTTCATAATTATTATGTAAAGTGTGTCAATCGATGGGTGTGTCTTTCTGTCTGCCTGCCTGTATATCAATCTATGTCCCAGTGTCATGAAATACAGTGTCCGAGTGATTGAGTGTTCCACCACCCATCTATCTATTTAGACAATGGGCATGTCCTTCTATGCTGTTGTTTCGTTGTCCCTATCAGGGGGCTCAGGCAAAAATAAGTGGAAATTGATTCATAATAAATTATTAAAATATCATATAACCGTCTGTTCCCGCAAATAAAAACTGGCACATTTTCTCGAAAATAATAAAATGCCACTCATTTCTTTTCCCCAATATCAGTGACCAATGATACACAAAGACCGAGGAGATATAGTCCTCCTGACTCTCAGTCCGCCTACAAGGATGAAAACGGTACACGATTCAGTTGACTCTTCACGCAACATTAGTTTCACGCTTTTCGTTGTCGTCTATGGAGCCCGGACTATGGTTCCTGCCGGACCATATCTCCTTTTACACCGGGTTTAAAACAAGACAATTTTATCCAAGGTCATTGAGAAAGCTGCGTCACGTGGGGTTTGAGTCCCACTCCTGCTTCTTTTAAACTATAAAAGTTTTCATTATTCGTTCAGGTTAGAAGTCCAAAAACATCAGAAATACCAATAGCTGCCCTTTGAGGTCAGTGAGGGAGACCTGTTCCTGGAGCATGGTTGGTGGTCAAAAACTCCAGCGTGCACCACAGTCTCAGCCATGGGCGTAGCATTGCAGTGATTACTGATGCATAGATCTTGTGGAGTCAGTACTAATAGATGGTTGACCAGTGTAGTGGCGTACCCAGAATCGTCAGAGCGGAGCCACGGTGAAGAGTTAATAAAAAATGCAGCATTCACGGAACGCATGTGCCATCTGCCATCGCAGTTTGTGAATGGGGTGAAGGTCACATGAGGTCACCAACATGTGGGACACTACCCAAGCACCATTGTATCCAAGTGACATGAAAATCGATCGGCATAAGTGGATACACCAAACAATTTTATAATTCTAACCTTTTTGTGGGCCACAAAGGTCACATGAGGTCACCAACATGCGGGACACTACCCAAGGACCATTGTATCTAAGTATCATGAAAATTGATTGAAGTAATTTAATAATTACCTCTAGATGACCTTTGACCCCACTTGTGAGAGGGGTAACTGTGGGTCACTACCCAAGGACCATTACATGCAAGCGGCATGAAAATGTGTGCATGTGGAAACAGCGGCCAATTATGTTTCGGGTTAACATGTGGGTCAACATTTTGACCACACACACACACACACGCACACACACACACACGCGCGCGCACACCACACACACACACTATACCAAAGCAATCCCAATGAGCCCTCTTGCAGACGACACAAAAGCTGACGTGTTGTCAGCAACCAGACTTGCTCATTCTCAGACCTTTTTCAAGTCAAATTATTATTGTATCAACTGGCTAGACTTATACTCCGTAGCTCTTATAGGTTGATCAAGTACATTAATCTAATTTAGTCGACATAGTCTAGGGATGAAATATTTCAAATGAGTAATCCACTGATAGAGTGCAAACTATTCATAAGATTGTTATTGCGCTGATCAGTTTTATAGTCCTTATATTTATTGTATTATCTATACATTTTGTAAAATGTAGTCAACATACCACTGGGAAAACACATCAAATAGCTATACTGATGAGTGCAAATTGTGCAATAAGTACTACTTAAAGGTGCCTTCATTAAATATTGAACCATGTAAGTACTAACTCCCAGTCTACAAAACACAAGTACAAAACAGCCTATCTATCTACCTGCCGCATCCTACATGCAGTTCAACCATGTAGCGCAAAATGTCCCTCTCCGTCATTATGTTTGGGAATTTCAGATGTCTCCGTGCTGATGTTCTCGAGCAATCACATAGTTAAAGGGGCGATGACTCCGTTTGGGAATGGTAACCTCTAACATATGACGGTGTTGAGACTACTTATAAATCGCACGATGACAGTGAACCGGAAAATCATGCTCGGCGTTGCATTGGGCAACAAAGATGAATTGGAGGGATATCCCATTATCGGCGCTTTGTCCATTTTCTCACGCAGGGATATGTTTTGTACTTGCTTAAGTCTAGAAGGCTGTGTAGGTGCCATCCATTTTATCTCCTGTATGGTCCATGTCCTCTGATACGTATAACAAGATACCCCTACATAGGCTCTAAAGAACTTTAGCTTGGCTGCATTGGAGATACCAAAGTGGTGTAGTTTATTGCAGGCATTCCCTTTGTCCTTTGCTTTGCCAGGAAGCTTTACGTTGCTGTCGGCAACATAGGACCCTAAGTAACTTGAAGTCCCTGACCCTTTGAGTGGGGTACCGTGTGTATAGTGCAGATAGGTTGAATGATTATCTTCCTCATTGACGTCATATTTCGTCTTCTGGCATTTAGATGTAGCACTTTGTCTGCAGCATTCTCAAGACTTAGTTGTGTTAGTAGATCTTGTACATCACATGTCAGATCGGCTGTTACAGCTAGATCATTCTGCTAGTCAATGTCTGTGAGATGCTTGACTTTGGTGACATCTAAACGCATGGGTTTGATGGCGAGTCCCTTGTCATTCATGATGTCAAGACTCTGTCGGAGTCTCCACGATTCTGTCTGAATCATCCACGATTACAAAGAGATTGGGCAGATCTCCCTGAAGTATTCCAGTAGTTGTTAGGAACTCCTTCGGGACCATCCTGCAGTCTGCACAACTAGAATGGTTATCATACATGATATGTAATTGCTTTGACAGTCCTCCTCTGAACACCCCATACTTGGGTGAGAATGCAGCAATACATCCCTGTTGTCACTGTCAAAAAGCTTTGGCAGAAATCTACAAACACAATTGAAGTTTTCTCTTGGAAATTCTCAGCTCGTTTATGATCCTTCTCGGGCAAGTACTGAGTAATTAAAATGTTCATCTACCTTTGGCGAAACCATTTCTATGTGAGAAGTGATTTTGTTGTGCGCAGCTTTGAGTGGTATAATCTTTGTATATCTCGGTTAGTGGTGCCGTGCGATTCCTCTGATCTGCAGTTTTGGGGTTTTGAGCGCTTTTTGCAGATAAGGCGCGATGAACAGTGGATCATGGAATAATGGATAGGTACGGTGGCTTTCTTATCAGTTGTCTAAGGGTTGTTTTTCCATTCTCTTTGAGTGTGTTTACCCTATTGCAAAAGCGTTCACGTCGCAGCCCCGTTACGGCATTTCTTGAGTGCCAGAGCTTGGCGATTGTTTTATTGCCAACCAATTTTGCTATTTAATATTTTTATTGAAGTCACGCTTTATAATTGTATTTGTAAATACATGCCACCAGTGGTCAGCTACATACCATTTTGTAGGTCTTTTGAAGACCAGCTGACCATTTGTACGCTGATCTCATCTGTGTACATTTTTGGTCTTTTTGATTTTAAACAGTACTTTTTGTATTTCTTTTGTATTTTTGCCAACGTGTCCATGGACCCACACATAAACATGGTCATTCCCTAGATTTAGTGATAACTCGACTTCACGATATTGTTCATAACTGGTCCATCCTATGTGGTATTCGGATCATCACATTGCATGTGCTCCGTTCAGTATGTTAAACCACTTCCTATGAAGGTTGGAAAAACCTCGCGTGATTTTCTTAATCTTTACATTGATCAATTCAATACTCTCCTTAAGTGATAGTCTTTGTGCAGTCCCTGTTGATTGTGATGATCCTGATATACTCTGATTATTATGGGACCATTACATCTTCTGTTGTAGACGAACTTTGCCCAATTGTCACTAAGGAGCATACATCAGGACTCGCCTTCCTTGGTATAATAGTAAGATCCACCATGAGAGGCGGGTTCAGGGGCATTTTGAGCGTAGATGGCGCAAATCACGTTCTGATGTAGACTACAATTCGCTTATTGTTCAGAAAGACAAACTCAGTAAACTCATTGTTGATGTAACCTTTTTTACTGACAAATTCGTTGTTGTAGTACTAAGGACATGTTCATAACTAAATAGTGTTTTGAATTCAGTTTCAGGGGCTTTGCCTAGTGCTAACCCTGATGTTGATCTTGTCAATGATTTTCTGACTTTCTTTGTTGATAAGGTTGAAAAGATTAGGTACAATGACTGTCAATGCTGAATCACTCCAGGCAGATAGGATTTGCAAAGGCTTATATGCCCGAGTTTAAAGCACTCTTTAACTCTGAAGTGACCTGTAATGAAATAATTGGCCAAATGTCCAACAAGGCTTGCACTATGGACACACTTCCTTCCCGGCTCATTAGAACTTGAAATGTCTATTATCTATCATCACTAGGATACCAAACAGTTCTCTTTTGACAGGAATATTTCCTCACACTTTGAAGCATTCTTTCATTATCCCTGTCTGTACTTAAGATATATTTGGATCACGATGTACTTAGAGCTATAGGCCAGTTACCAATATCAAATTCATTGTCAAATTGACTGAGAAGGTACCATCACGTCAGGTAATGCATATGCATAAAAATCTCACCATTCCACTGAGACAGCCCTTCTACAGGTTAAAAATTACATCCTTCAAGCCTTGGATGCTAATAAGGCTGTCTTGCTTGTATTGCTTGACTTGAGTGCTGCCTTGATACTACTGACCATGATATTTTGATTAAAAGGCTTGAAACCAGTTTCTGCCTGGTTTAGATCATATCTCACTGATAAAAGTACCCGAGTGATGGTTAACCATGAAATGTCCAAGAAGTACATTTTCAACTACTTCGTTCCTCAAGGCTCCATTGTGCTCTTCAAAAACTTTGAAGCTGTACACCAGGGGAGGGCGGCCAAGAAATCTCAATTTCAGACGTCGCCATTGGTTTAACGCGTAAAAGCGAAATCTTGACGAAAAATTCGGAATTTTTTATATGTTGTCAAGGAATATTTTCTTATTCCAAAACCGTTGGAGTTGAAGAATCAACTCCACTGGAAGGGTTATTTCTGATTTTGTTTGTATTAATAACGAACGAGGACGAGGTGGTATGTAGGTCATGGGAAAACCCATGACCTACCACATCAAAGCACCCAAATTGTTTGCACTCCGTATTGCTGTAATTTCTTTTGACATTTTTGGTGAATTGCTATAATGAATGAGGCTTGGCCGCCACCGCCTGCTGTACACAGTTGTTTGACACCATACAAATTGTCTCTTTTATTTTTAGAAAAATTTTAAGCAGTGGCGACATACTTTTGACAACTGATATAAGTAGGGACATGCAAGAGCTATCATCTCTGCAAAAATCAGACAAATCTATTGCGGGAATCTTGCCATATAGGCCTACAAAGGTCATGATTTGCATATTATAGCACCCTCTATATGCCCCATTCTCCATAGAAAGACATAGAAAACTAGATTTTTAAGAAAAATCATATTTGCCCGCAATCAAATTCGTTAAATTTACACAGAATGTAGCTAGTGGGCTAAATATTCCAAATCAGTTGTCAAAAGTGTGTCGCCAGCAATAATTTTTGTTTTATTCTAGTTTTGTCATAATAAATGAGACTTTCAAACAGCTGTGTGTATAGCTAACTTAACACCCGGATGTCAAATAACATGCTGCAGATGAATTACGAAAAGACAGAAATTATTTCTTTGGACAGTGGTGTTTTTGAAAAATTTGCCTCCAATACGGTTAGATCTGGGTGACATCTCTGTTCCTGCATCTGTGTGTGTAAAGAACCTTCCAGGAGTTCTACCATGAGTATGTCCAATTAGATTAGAGCTATCTGTAAGAGTGTGAATTACCATGTTTGTAATTTATAGCGCATTTGTAGGTTTATCACTTTGATGTTTGCAACATTCTGTATGTACGATCTTTGGTCGTGTCCGATTGACTCGCCAACTCCTTCTATATGATGGCATTGGAAATAAATCTCCGAAATGCTCCAGTGCTTGCAAAATAACGCTGTGCACTTGGTGTTCGCACATGGTCGTGACCATCGGTTGTCACAACTTTTGACCATTCTTCACTGGTTGCCTGTTAAGGTACTTATCAGATACATAATCCTTCTTTATATGCAGAAGTCTCTTCACAGACAGGCTCCATCCTCATCCTTAGTCTAAATTTGTAAATCTGATGGTCTGTCCACTCGCCTACTACTTGGTTACCCCATACGAACTCATACAGACCACATAACAAATCATTATGGACCTGAAAATTAACTTAATAGATTCCTGCCATTTAGCAGCTTTCCATAGTCTATTCATTTGACCCACAGCATGTCACACAGAATGTGTCACTTCAGCATGTGTGACAATCCAGCAAACACTTCAATGCAGTTACACTGCCGGTTTTGCACCTTAGGCAGGGACACAGAATGGCTCTTCCCAGTGGCGGCACCAAGCCCTTTTCCTGGGGTGGGGGGGGGGCAACGTGGTGGGTCGGCAAAAGTGAAATTTTTTGGGGAAAAAGTGAAATTGGGGGGGCAAAATATCAAAAATTTGGAGATTTTAAAAAACCAATTTTGGCCCCAAATTGCTGCTTTTTTGGTCAAAATTTGGTGATTTGGGCCCCAAATTGTCGATTTTGCCAAAATCCCTCATTTTTCTTTACGGGCCGGGGGGGGGGGGGGGGGGGACAACTGGGGGCCAGAAATTTCTTGAACAATTACATGCCGGAGTGCAAAAAATTGCTCAAAAATACCCTAATTTGGTCACGCTTAAGTTCAATTTTGGCGTCAAATGGCATCAAATGGCATTTTATGTGAGATCACATGAAGGCATGGAAATTTGACTTTCACATCTTAGCTGAACGTTACTCATGAGCAAGTAATTGTTCTAAAGGGGATGGCACCGATTAAAAGTCTATAAGGTTTTCATCTTGAAAGAATGGCCTCACCCCAAAAACTCATCTGTAAAGTGCGCGCCGATATTTCAACCGTTTTGATGTGAGAGCTAAAAAAACGTATATTACAATCTGTTCTAGAGTACTGAGTAAAATTAAATTGGTCGACCAAAAGGGGCACATTTAGCTCATAACATCCCAACCAAACATCCTTTAGCCCAAGATTTCCCAGGGTAAATGAGAAAAATAGTGGGCTTCTTCCAATACTCAAAAATTAACACTTCGGTATAAAATCTGGGGTCCTCGGGGCGAGGCTTAGTAGTGACGCGGCCATGGACCTTTAAATATGATATTCGTCAAAAACCGCTATCATTAACTTCCAATTCTCGTCCCTTCCACAAGAAGAAATTATACACCATCGAATAATGCAAAATCCCCATAGGAAAACATACCACAGTCTATACTTTTATAATTATTTTCTCTATTCAAGAAAATGATTAAAAATGTTAGTACAGGTACAATATGAATAGTTAAAAATGCTTATAAATAAATTCATTTTCCACATTATCATTTAATGTCAGACACCCTCAGAATAAACTTTCATAAAGTCCATGTAGAAAGAAAACAATCAAATACTGGTTTGAAAGGACTAAAGGGAATTTTTGAACAGAATTGAATACAGGAGTTAGCATAATCAAAAACTCATATTGGCCATTCAAATTGTTGCTTGATCCTTTATAAATCTTTTTGTAAACCAATGTTACAATTGAAACAAAAATAGCCACTTTTGACGGGCAGTTAACATTGTAATTTTCCAAAATAAGTTTAAAGGGGAAACTAAACCTTAAAAGAGTGGACAGATTACGTTCATGTATACAATATATTAAAATTAAAAATTCGTGTTCATTTTGACTTTGGATGACGCAGCTGGCACACAAAAGAGTGCGGCAAACTGCAGGACCTCTTAGATTGTGAAGCACATGTTAACATCTATTCTTAGTGATTAATTGCAGCTATTCTAAACATTCCATATGCATTTCATTGGCAGAAAATCCATTGTTATAAGACAATACACTGTAATCGCATTATAAGTGAGTCAAACAGAAAATCTCCGTGTTCCTGTGAAAAATGAATGGGCATAAATAGGTTTTCAGTCAAGTTTTTGCTAATTTACACGTGGTAGAACAACTCCTGCAGCTGGGATCACAAAGAAATTAATCCTATTTATTGCCAGTTTGGAGCTTGGGCAAATGCATACTTCTGTATATAACATCTGAATGTGTTGCCGTCTAAATACATGGAATGTTTTGAATAGCCACATTTCACCATAACAAAGACATGTTTTAAGTGTTTACATGTATTTCAAATCAATGAAGGACACCTGTATGACAGTTTCGCCGGCATTCTTTGATGACTTCGGGGCTACATCATCAAAAGCAAAATGTATACAACCCATATGGTTCTATATAGAGTAGAGAGGCCAAACGTTACGTAATCTTTAAAATTCACTGTCTCGCATGTTTTGCCACCACAAAGAAAACCTAGAGTACCCAAAACCCAATAGAAAGCATGGCTGCCTCCGCTTCTTCCACATACTGTGGCTGCCGCTTTGCATATACACTAATCGGTATGATACAAATTAATGTATGTGTTAGAGGTGGCCAGGTGTAAATAAATGTACCTGGATCTTGTGCTCATATACTCTTTTTCTCATATGCAATGCGCGCAGGTGAACAGATGTATTCATTGAGGCGTTTATTTAATCAAGACGACTGCTGTGTCATTTCATTCGTTGTGTGGCCATGGGTAGGACAAAATTTAACCACCCAATAGCACCCAACATCAAACAAACTGATATTTTGGCGGATTGTTGTAGAGAATGGAATTATGTGTGTTATACAAGCACCCAAAACTGATAATTATTCCGTGCCAATATTCAAATGTCAGCGCCCGCACGGACGACTGGTTTTGAATGCGTTTCACCCCCTTGGATACACCCATGAACACTAAATTAATACTTTTATTTTTAGAGGGAATATGTTTGAGAGACTGAAAATTACTCAGGAACAAGTCGCAATGACTTATTACTCATGTTATCAGAGCCAGTCAGAAATATCTAAATCCCCAGTTCATTTATCTTTAACAATAAAAACAAGTATGACTTATGGACTAATCCACAAGCAAGTGAAGGATTTAATTCTGACAAAAATGCTGTATCCCACCATATGACACTTTTGAGGTATTCTTTGCTTGTAAGCATTTGTAGACAAAAGACTGGAATGCTAACAGTTTCCTGTGCTTAATGTAGATAGTTGTCTGCCCAACTTTGGGTTGGGTGAATTTGAATAGGCACCGATAAACAAAGGTCTTGAACCTTCTGATTGATGTCTTATATGATTAACTGGTACTCATAACAACCTTTATTGCAAAAGGGGTGTCTGTCACTGCAAATTGTTCCTGGGTTTGTAAAAGTGGGTCACATATATTATAGTAAACATATACTGATCCAATATTTAGGGTTTTGTTCCCCTTTAAAGGTGCAACGAGAGATTTCAAGCAAGGCATCCATAAATTGGAGTTACATGTAGCGCTTTCATATAGATAGACACTTAATGGAATACCTTGTATTTGGCTATAGAAATGTCTTAATTTACAAAATGGCCTGAAATTTGTATTTGCTCTAATACAAAATTAGAAATTTCATGACTTTTGTACCAAAGCAATATTTTTCAGCTTAATCCGGATTAATCAGATAATGCAGGATCCCAACATGTTTGCACAAAAATTACCCACAAAAAAAAAAAAAAAAATATTTAAAAAGTGTATGCTGTCAGCTTTATCACTTGCAGCTAACTTTACTCTAACAATTTCAAAAATCAATGATGCAAAAACCTCAATTTCAACAAAAACTGAAGGTATCGGTTCTTTACACCCTGAAAAAATAACTGATAGTGATTTTTCACAGTAAAAATCTTATGTCACTTTTGCTTTGAATCATGGCAGAAACTTCATATACAGCTTCAAACTATATCAAACACACTCCCTTGACTACACCAATGATGTATTAAAAAATAAATGGAGTACAATGTATACAGTTACCCTGGTATTTACACTTTTGGTTTTGAGGATTTTGACCCTATGAAGTCTGTGGCAATGGGGGCATGGACAGACACCACAAAGGTATTCAACATAATTAATGATGAAATCATGATTTCAGTTTTCAGTGCTTATAGTTGGAGCAGGTGAGGTGATAGAAGGAGAGCATCCACCTATATAATAAAGTCACAAGTACATGTATCTCAATTTCCCTGCATTCAATGCCCTATTGAAGATCATGTTGAATGAACCATTTCTTTGAGGGCGACCCTCCGGGAGACCAAATTTTTAGAAGATCAAATTATAATCCTCAGGGATTATCCTATTAAGTGGATTTAAGAGCTGCAATGTGGTGCCATAGCTCTGGCATTGTCACCGCATTCATGTTAGGGTCCAGGGGTGGTTAATTGTGATTGGTTACGTAGGTGAAGGCAATATGTTAATTGGCTTCTGTTCTTTGGTTGTCAATATGAAAAAAAAAGTGAAAAAACCTCCCTTTACCAAAGCAAATGAAAGAATCCCCCCAAACAAAACAAAATAAATCCCTCTCCCTTCCGCATGCCTATAGACAGGTTTTTTTTGGGGGGGGGGGGATTTTTCAAAATCTACCAAAATGGAACTTGTAGGTGAATCCTAGCTAAACCTGCTGACACCACATAATATCAGACAACATGTGGTCTTGCCGTATTAATCCTTATGAATGGAATAGTCTGATGAGATTATTAGTTTGGTCTTCAAAGAATTCAGTCTTGCAAGGGAATGTCCCTTTGAGAACATGTGTATTGCCAACCCACACATCTTGCAGTGGAGGAAATAATTTTCAAACAGGACATGAAGTGATTTGCGGATGCCTCTTATCTTGATCACACATGTTCAGTAATTTTGGGGGTCATTTGATGGAATACATGTGAAAAATGCTGCAAGTTGAAACTTGCAAATCCCCTGGCTTTTAAGAATACAAAATTGAAGGTTTGTTAGCAAATGTTGATTACAGCTACCAGGTATCATAACTATACAACCATGTGTAGTAATATGACCTTGGATGCCCCATGACCTTGAAATGACCTTTAAAATTTTCGGCACTGAATATTGCCCACACCCACCAAACTTCATCTTACCACTTGTTCAGTGATTTTACCCTGAATGAACCTTGAATGGTCAAATTTTAAGTTCCTCCGATTTGATAAAAAATGAATGCAATGGACGTTGACCTTCTGTGCCCCCTACATCGGTAACTACATATTTTAGACAGTCAAAACTATTCCTTATTTTAATCCTATGAACTCATCAATAATTTGCACCATTGTTTATCTAAATCGGAGAAACTTTAAAATTTGACCCCTGTACAACTGAAATTGACCCTTTTTATTGATTTTGCTGTTTTTAGCCTATAACTCTTAACCCATATGCTGCGACCTGAAGAAATTACTACTACTAGTGGCTGTGCGGTGGGCCCGATGCCAACCTGCACAAGCGACTCACTAGCTCCTGTCTCAGCTAGCTCTCACTGATGCAACAAACTGGGTCAAATTACACAGTCTGTGTGCAAGTTTGTGGCTCACACAAGGCAATGTGCACTAAACAAGCATACACGGCTATGTAGCCTGTAGGTCTACAACAAAGTTTTGATGATAATATAAAGAACTTTTAGAAGTGTTTCTTTCAGTTGCTATTGTATTTTATTAGTTGCCTCATGCATTTATGATGTATTTTTACATCTGTTTTGGTTCAATATTATAAATTGGATAATATTGCATGGAAAACTGGAAGAAATTGAATATGATGGGAATTTCCTGCTCTATCAGAGTGATAAGTTTACATGTAAATCATAATAGTTTCCATTTGTATTCAAAGATACAATGTATATAATACAAGCAGAGTATTTACCAAAAAAATTTAAAAGAAAAATAAAAACAAATGATGCTGCCTCATGTTCATTTATGATGTATTTTTTTTACATTTGTTTTGGTGGTTTACATGTAAATCATAATAGTTTCCATTTGTATTCAAAGATACAATGTATATAATACAATCAGAGTATTTACACACAAAAAACAAAAAAGTCCATTTGAAACAAATGATGCTGCCTCATGTTCATTAATGATGTATTTTTTTACATTTGTTTGGTTCAATACTATAATATTGAGAGGAAAAACAAAGAAATTGAACATGATGTGAATTTCCTGCTCTATCACAGTGATAAGTTTACATGTAAATCATAAAAGTTTTTTATATTCACAGAAACAATATATAATACAAGTATTTACACACACAAAAAAAAAAACCAACAACAAAAAAACAAAAAAGGTCAATTTGAAACAAATGATATGAATGAAATGAAAATGTTATTCACTTACCACAGGTGACTTGTATTCTTTCCAATGACAAAATATTTCCAATTATAACACAAGGCAAAAATTAACAGAACTTGAAATCAGGTGTATAGTCCATCCAATTTCGTGTTCTCGCATCAACTTGGATGTGACTTGTATAATATTCACAAATCATGTAGCAAATCACAGCAGTAAGGAACAACATCTCACAATAATTTCCAATATGAAAAATATGGACATTGTCTTCTTGAAAGTTTCCTTGGGAAAAAGCAAAGTTCTAACTAAAATAATTTCTATCAAAACCTTCCAATATGGAAAAACATCTCAAAGTTCTCCAATCAAATAATGAAGTTGTTCACAAAAATTTGTCTTGTCTTGTCTAGGGATACGCGGAGATGTCACCCTTTGTGTGGTACATCTCAAAACATGTTTTTTCATGCGTTGTGGCACATACAGCAGATCCCTTGGCTTCCCCTCCACATGGTAGAACACATATGCTAGGGTTTTCTGAGGAGCAAGTTTTGCACATAATTTTCAACATATTTCCGGTGCCCCCCTCGCAAGCTACAAAGAACCCTACCACCTTTTCTGTGTCTGGGTATGTCCTTCCTCCTTTTTTTTTCCGAGGAACCATTGATGGTACGTGGCTTCCCATTTAGTCGGGACCTCGGTCATCATGTACAAGGCCAGGCTGAGCTCAGGTTTGATGGACATGTTGTGGCTGTTGCTGTTGTTGCGGCTTGTGGTTGTAGCTGGTTTGTGCTTGTTGTTGCTTCGTGTTGTTGTTGGTAAGCTTGTTGTTGCGTGGAGTTGTTGCGGCTGAGGCTGTGTTCTGTTTTGTGGCTTGCTGTTGAGGCTGTGGTTGTAGCTGTTGTGCGTGTTGGTTGTTGCTGAGGGTGGTTGCTGTGGTGGCTGATGTTGTGGCTTGGTTTGGCTTGTTGTTTATTATTGTTGTTGCTGAGAGTGGTTGCTGTTGTGGCTTGCTTTGCTGTTGTGGCTGTGGTTGTAGCTGTTGCGCCTGTTGTTGTTTCTGAGGCTTCTGAGCTGTTGTGGCTGCTATTGCGGCTGTTGTTGTGCTTGTTTGTTGTTTGTTGCTGATGGGGTTGCTGTTGGGGCTGTTGCTTTGGGCTGTTGTTGCTGTTGTAGCTGTTGTTGCTGGTGTAGCTGTTGTTTGCTGTGTTCGCCCTGTTGTTGCTGTTGTGGCTTGATGTTGTTTGTGAGGCTGCTGAGGCTAGGCTGTTGCCATGTTGCTGCTGTGGCTGTTGTCGCCGTTTACGTGGTAGTCGTGGATGGTGCCCTATCCAGTCCCTTGCGGTCTCTTCCACAAACCACCTGAATGTCTGTGTTTAGATGTGATGTTTGCTTCCTCTTCTGTAATCTTGTGAGCGGTAGGACCATCTGCAGAAGAAGCTGTACAAAATTTCTGATACCACTTCCAGTCTTCCGGCCATAGGACATTGAGGCGTCCAGAGTGCCTGGTCTGTTGTGAGATCGCACACCTCCCATATTGACTTAGAATCTTGACCACACATTTGGGGTTTTTATAGCAGATTCGGATCTCGTGCGGCGGACCGGTGTTGTGCTTTGAGGGTGTCATGCATCGTGGTAAACATGTGTACTATTTTTGGTTGCCCAGAAGCTCTGTCATTGCTTCCCTGTACTCACAGCCATTAATGTCATTGGTTATTGGAGACATAGTGGACAATGTCACCTTTTTGGAGGTTTTCAGAAGGCGATCTGAGCTGTAGGGAAGCCCTTCCTATTCAGACGAACAGTACCACAGAGGTGTGTGTTTCTACTCAGCCGGTACTTTGCAAGATTTGGAGAGGTGTAGAAGTTTAGAGTTGTCTGGCTTAGGACGATGTCGTGGTCAAGGTAAGGAGCCATCAGATTGAAGTGATTTGTTCAGTCTTGGTTGACTTGTAAGCCAACAGTTACTCTTGAAATGGATTCTCAGCAGAATAGATTCTTGAACCCTTAATGTTATCAACCTGGTGTACAGATGATACATTTTCACCCATACTCTTGCTCGCTTCGATCTGATGGATTGACGAAACAGTAGAGTTCCTTTCCAACAAAATTAAGCGGACTCGTTTCCACAGTGAGCGGTTCTCTAGGAATGTAGGAATATCCTACACGCTCATTCAACGCACAATGATTGGACCAGAGTTTGCGATCTCAGTGGGGGCATTTGGTATACCCACGGATAGATGTTGTCATTGAAATGCAGGGGCACCTCTTCAATACCGTCAATAGTAAAAAAAGCGATTATGGACTGAAAAAGTCAGATTGATGGTGTGGCGAGTAGAAAGTCTGAGTCCCAATAGTCAGATAGCGTTCTTTTTTTATTAGAAGACCCGTGAGAAGAAGGGAACCTAGGACTTTTCAGTTCTTCCAGTGTCAAGGGCTTCCAATGTTCTTAGCCTAGAACGCCTCTTCAGGTTCCACTTTGCTCCTTTTCAGTGATCAGCTGCGTGGCGTATTGTTTGTTTAAGTGAAAATGTTATTCAAAATGTCATCAGGTCATGTACAACGCAACGTAGTCTACTGGTTCCGTTCTCGGAAGCCTTGAGACAACAGCGGATGAGTCCACTGCTTGATTGAAATTTGTGAATGGTTGTTGTGACGTTGTTTCTTTGTCCACGTAATTGCTGATGGTGGAGGCCTGCTGCTGGTCTTGAGCAGTTCCAACTCCTTGTCCACGACCCCGTGCATGGATGTGTCCAGCATGACCCCTTCTAGCTGCTTAATTTCTTGTTTGTCCCGCATCTTGTCCTGAGTCCTGAACTGCTTGCGCTTGTCCGCCACCCGTCCAATTGTGCAAAAAAACTGCTATGTATTTTAATTATTAAGATAGGAATTATCCAGGGACTCAAGGGAAATAACGTTTACCCTTCCTGAAAGTAGGCTTTAAACTTATAAGTGTCCAAAATGGCGCCGGTAGGAGGCAGTTTTGTTAAATGTACTAAAATTGCCAAATAGAGGTGGGAGAATGCGAGTAATAGTTTGAGAGCACCAAAAAGAGATTCGTTGACATTTGTGATTGCGGACATGTTCTTAACTCATGATGGCGGCGGTTCTACCCGCTCCGGGGGACATAAAATCAAGAAGAAAAATACCCCTGCACCCCTTTTGGACATAATAAGAACCAAAACAAAACTATTGAAACATTTTCTGCATTTTCTCTCGTACTTCTGGATAATTGCAGCCCACTCAACAAGGGTTGAATATGGGAAGGAGGCTGATCTAGGCAGTGGAGAGGGAGACGGAGCCTGTGGTACAAGTCAAAAAACAAAAGTAGCACTGGTTGCTCGGAAAGAAACTTAGGTCACCAATATTTCACTTTTCCTCTACATATAGACAATTTTTCATTTCTTCATAAGCATACTTTTAATTTTACTGCGGAAAACCTATGACGTCACGAGTAGTCCTTAGATACGTCCACACCCATTTATTATGATTTTATTGTATCAGATTGATATGAGCTGTTTTCTTCCTATGAATATTAATTAGTCAGTTTAAACTAGTTTATGGACCAAATAGAACCAGCTATAGTAACGGCATTTTCTCTAGGGACAAGTCAATACCACGTCCACTTTTTTTAAATCTTGGAAAATGATTTAGGGTCATTATGAGAAAGTGTGTAAATAAAGTCGAAAAAGATGGGAGGGGCTGTTTTTCTTCCTGAGGTACGTGCCCTAGAGCGGAATATAATCACCGCCATCTTTAAACAGCCTGTACGTAAATATAAAAGCCATGAATTCTTTTTGGAGCTCCAAAATATCACCCCAGGTCTTAGGGTCAACACATGCCATTTTAAGTTCATCTTAACGCCTAGATGTTAAGCCCCTTCAGGCAGTTAAAACTTGGTTTCGTGTTGTCGTGGATAAAATTTCTATCTGTAATGAAATGATAATGGTGGTGTTACAGAAAAACCAATGGCAGCCATTTTGGAATGCAGGGTACGCTAACGTGCAGTTTTTGCGGTGGCGGAAATATAGCTAATCCTAGTCAGGGGGCACCCCCTTTAAGGGTGATCTATGGGAAAATTATCACTTATTGGGTGCAACGAACCGGAAAATTATGATGCTGGCAGCTTATGGATATTAATAATAATAATAACATTAATTTATTATTATAGTAATAATAAATGTAATAACAATAATAGTTACCTGGAATTTACTCATCTCGTGGCTTGATATCAGGTTGGACCTGCCTGTCGCTGCCGTGAGACTAGAAACCAAAAGTAGAAAAAGGGATCCCCAAGATGAGGGGCAGTTGTACATACAAGCTCGTCAGTAGCATCGATCTATAGGAATCTCTTGCAAACTCTGGAGCTTAATTCTGTTCATCACGATTAATCCTCTTCACTCAGACCACTATCACTATCTTCATAGAAATTGGGGGAATTGGCGTCTTTACTAGCCATTGTACACTACGTGTTACAATACTACCAGTGGTAAATATGCAATGCAACAATGGCACTCCAAGCTAGTCTACGTGACACGTCCACCCACCCACACATACAAGTACACACACAGTCACTCTGTCTAATCCTATGAACTTGTTGAACTTTCTAAGGTCAGCAAAAAAGTTAATTGAATGTCCTACAAATTGATATATGATGCCATGTGTTCCTTGGAATTTCCTCTTTCCATCGATGTGCAATGACCCAGATTTATGGAAGTTAAAATTAGGTGCTGGACCCATTTAACTAAACCTTGTGCAACTACTACTTCTGTGTCGCTGCACAGATGCGGACGCATGTAGCTTGGGCTCACTGGTTGTAGCCTTGCAGCTGATGATGCAGCGAGAGGTTTAAATTTACGTTGTAGATAGTACAAAAACTATACCTTCATGAATCCTTGTGGTTAAACATATAACATGGTATAACTTTTCAACATGATTGGATCAATTTAACATTTGACCCTGTACAAACTTGTTTGGCCCCCTCTCCTTAGGCACCATTTGAACCTAGCACTCGAACCTTTTGTACTTGGAGGGGGTTACAAATGTCTGCTAGCTCCCGGGCTGACCCCAGAACTGGCACCAAACACAGAGAAGGAATCTGCCTTATTGCAATATCCCCCTGCTTTTTAAGACAGGGGATTAGCATAAATCCAATTTACGATGATATGGGCGACAATTACATGGAAAATTTGATGTGGAGTTTGACAAGATCTCCTCCTATCACATTTTCTGGGTGGAGGCTTATTCCCTGATCAGTTTTAATAGCAGTTTGGTAATCACAGGCGATAATGATATATAAGTGCATGCATATAATTACGAGCTGTTGTTTAGTTTAAAAATGCCTAAGGAATATGCTGGGTCCATGGATGTTTGCGTCTGACCTTGATCAACAGTGCGGGCATTGTACGGTTTCTCGCCAGTGTGGATGAGTTCATGATTTCTCAAAAACCTCAAGTTGGTGAAAGCTTTCCCACACCTTACACATATAAATTCCCTGCCTGTGTGCTTCTCTTGGACATGGGTACTCAGCTTCATACGACTATTGTATTCCATTGCACAGTACTCGCATTTGAAAACAAATGCACCAGTGTGCAGTCCTTCATGTTTCTTAAGAGCACCTTTAGACTTGAGACTGATCCCACAGAACATGCACTGAAATGGCTTTTCATCCGAGTGAACTTGGGCCATGTGGTCTTTGAGACTTGCTTTAAAATGGAATTCTTTTTGACACTCTGAACATTTGAACTCTTTTACTTTGGTGTGCAGTTTCACATGAGTTTTCCAAGTTCCTTTGTTGCTGAATTTTGAACCACACATTTCGCATGTGTAGTACTCGCCTGTGTGCACCTCAATGATATGCATGTCTAACTGATAGTTATATTTAAAAGAAGCTTTGCATTGCTTGCATGGGAAGATGTTTGGCTGGCATACCTCTTGATGTTTTATTCTCTTTTCTTCAGTAGGAAACTTCCTGGGACATCGCAAACATTTATATATAGGTGGTTCAAAATGTCTTTTCTCATGATCTCTTGCTGAACGAGAGTACTTAAATTTCATTCCACAAACCTTGCACAACAGTTTCTCCAGATCAGTTTCTGTTGCCGATTTCTGCCTTGTTTTACCTCTCATATGTAACTGCTTATGCTGTTCCATGGACCCAATGTATTTAATTAATTTACCACATATATCACATGTGTGACTTGGTTCATGCTCTTCAAGTTCTGTTTTAGTCTGGCATAACTTCTTACAGATGCTGCAAGTAAAACCTTCAATCATGTGTACATTTTTTAGATGTTTGGTGAGATGACTATTCCTTGTAAATGATACAGGACACAATGGGCACTTGTGTGCTCTGCTGTCATCTTCTTTCAATAACTTTCTTCCTTTTTTCTTTGCTGGAGGAGACAAGCTATCTGATTTGGTCACAATCTTGGGAGTGTCACTGTCATCATCTGCTTCAATATTTTGCTCGACCTCCTCTTTGATTACCACTTCAAAGTCAGCTTCATTAATTTCATCATAATCTATCCTTATTTTACTTCTTCTGTCTCTGCTGGTTCTCTGTGATGCTTGTCTAGTAGATTCCTCTTCTTTGACAGGCATTTTAGCTCTGCTTTGTCTGCAAGACTGCTCATGTTTGCCTCTGTTCTCATATGATCTAAATATCCTTGGGCAGAAACTGCATCGATAGGGATTCTCACTGGCATGTGTTACTTCATGGCACTCTAAGTCTTCTAAACTATCGAAACTCTGCATGCAGAAAAAACACACACTGCCACTGGTCATTTTCCTCTGCTCTCCTCCTGAATTAACCTTGCTGTTTTCAGATTCTGTTTCTGAAACATTTTCGGCAGATATGGATCCTGCCTGTATTGGTAAGCCAGTTGTGACATCCTCATGACTTGTGGAAGTTACTTTTGACCTATTCTTTACCCTCTCAAGTGATAAGGAACCAATACTGCTTGTTTCGTGGGTTGCATTATCACCAACCTTCTCACCATTATATACTTCTTTCTTAAACAGGACATCTTTTTCATAAATTTGTTCCATTAAAACAGGGGAAATACTGCTGTTATCTTGAATAGTTTGCTTTGCAAAGTCCTGCCTACATAGATCTGGCTCTGTTGGTCCTTCCATTTGTGTTGGAGTGGGTAAGATAACATTATCATCTGTCTTGGAAGACGATCTACTGGTATCATCCTTGGCTTGGAAATTATCCTGCCTGCCTAGGCCAGATTTTGAATCAGTTCCTCTATCAGCTAGAGATAAATCAAAGCCAGGATAAATAGTTTTATCAACTCTTGAACAAAACACATCCACTGATAAATGTTCATCTTTCATAGGAGATTTATTGATACTTTCAAGATGTTCTTGACTGAAATTGATTGACTTAATTGGACTTTCTACTACTTCTTTTGTTGTTTTTGTCTCCTCTTCATACGTTCTTGAGATGGATGAAATTGTTTTGCCATAACTATATTTACATCTGGTCAAAGTCAGAGTTCCTGTATTTAGTTGCATACTTCTCTCAGAGTACTGAAAACTGGAACAGCCAGCAATGTTATTTTCATCATTTACACACAAATTGACAGGTAAGTCACGATTTATTTCTATATCCAATCTTGGAGTACTTTCATCAACTTGGTCCACAATTGGTAGAGTCCTGAGGTCAACTGTGCTGGACACTGGTGAATGTGACATACTGCAAAGTGATAGAAAAATGCAAGAACTTAATATCTTGTCTTGTATCAATCCTAAATGAAATACATAAAACCTTCAGCTCTGGACTTAATGATAATCAAACATTTCTATGGATCTCTTCAAAGAAGACCGCGTCTTACAGAATAACAAACAAATTATGTACATATATGTATGGCAGCAGCACAATCAGTGCCTTATTGCTACATCCAAACAATAACAAATACACACAATGGGTACTGAGAGCAAGAAAAACATGGGAAAGAATCAGACCCTCTGGAAACACCTGTGGTGTGCCACAGGGAAGTATCCTTGGACCCCTGTTGTTTTTGCTATGTAATGACATGCCAAATTCAGTTAATTGTACGCTTCTTCAATATGCTGATGATAGTGCCCTTATTGGTTCTGGCAAAGATACAGATGAAATTGGTAATATTCTCCGTCAAAATTTGGGAAAGTGCAAAAAACTGGTTGGTTGACAACACTTTGTCATTGCATGGGTAAAACTGACCTCATTCTTTTTGGTTCCGAACGTAAACTCAAGCATACTGTATATCCAACTTTTCAATTACTTGTCCTGGTCATGTTATTAAAGTGAGTAGCTCAGTGATTTACTTGTGTTTTGAACTTGATCAACATTTGGTCAGAGAGCAGACAGCTCTGTATTCAAAAAGTCAATTCAAGACTTAAGTTCTTATATAGAGAAGGCATTCGACTCCGTCGAAACACAGTCTGTTCTAGAAGCTCTACAACAACAAGGGGTGGAAAGTACCTACATTGATCTATTAAGAGATATATACACAAATTGTACAACCACTGTGACACTTCATAAAGAGAGTGAGAAGATCAACATCAAGAAAGGTGTGAGGCAGGGTGATACCATCTCACCCAAGATATTTACTGCATGTCTAGAAAGCATATTCCGGTCACTTGAATGGGAAACAAAGGGTGTCAACATCAATGGAGAACGGTTCAATCATCTTCGATTTGCTGATGACATAATTCTCATAACAGAGAATCTAGAAGAGCTGGAAGTCATGCTTACAGAGTTAGCTGAAGCCAGTAAGGAATGCAGACTTAAAATGAACATGCAGAAAACAAAGATAATGACAAGCCCACTTGTATCACAGAAGAAAGTCACTGTCAGCGGCTGCCACATAGAGGAAGTAGATGAATACATATATTTGGGACAGCAGTTTAGCCTGGAGGAAAGGGGACAAGAACAAGAGATCAGGAGAAGGATCAAGCTTGGATGGAGACAGTATGGCAAATTAAGTAACATCATGAGAGGAGACATTCCTATATGTCTGAAAAGAAAGTTCTTCAACCAGTGCATAATTCCAGTCATGGTATATGGGGCAGAAACATGGACTCTTTCTGTAAAAATGAAGAAATTGAAATCAGCTCAACACAACATGGAACGCAACATGCTAGGCATCACTTTCAAAGATAGGAAGACAAATAAATGGGTCAGAGAACAAACCAAAACTCAAGACATCTTGAAAACAGCTAAGGAAAGAAAATGGAAGTGGGCAGGGCACATTTGTAGACAGCCAGACAACAGGTGGACAACAGCAGTCACAACTTGGAGACCTATGATAGGCAACAGAAACATGGGAAGACAGTGCAAAAGATGGAGGGATGAACTTGATAGTTACTGGGGAACAGTGAATTGGTTCAATAAAGCTATAGAGTGGCGTGGCAGAGTCATACTGAGGCTTTCGTCCAGCAGTGGACTGATGAAAGCTGATGATGATGATAGACAAGATCTTACCAAAAGTTTAAAAAATCATCTGTTCTGCACTTGCATTATGTCTCTTTGATTACTCTACTTCATCATGGTATATTGGTGGGGTTTCAAATCATCTCTTGCAAAAATTACAACATACTCAAACAAGGTAGGTTATCAGATTCAGGCCATTCTTGGTCACATTTGTGACCTAAAACCGGTAAAATTTTACTTTTAACCCAATGCTGTTTTGTCAACGTAACCAATCTGTTTTTACTTTTTACATTATTAATAACCTTAAGTCCAAACCTAATCAAAAATGTTTCCACTTTCACTCGATTGGTTATTTTTATCATGGGATGCAAATAAAGTTTGGTTACATGTGTGACCATCAGAAGGTCACACACGTCACCAAACTTTATTTGCCCCCCTAGGACAAAATAACCAATCTAGCAAAAGTGGAAACATTATTTTTCAGAATCACATTGCGCTTGCATATTGGCATAATTGACCCAGCTAAGCTGGATTACTTCATGAATAATGTTGCACGAATGGGACCAAAGTGGTTCCGAAGTCTGTCGAACCTCTTATGTCACAATGAGTGCGGTCAATTTGTATTATCATTAGCGATAGTGCTAATTAGCATTTTCAGTCTCTGTTCATGTGTTATTCTTAACTTATTGTCATCACTAGAAAACATTTTTTTTGCTTTGGAACAGGCAAACTTTTCTCAAGCTAGAAATTGCAATTTTGCAAATCCAGATAACTCATTATGGCTAGACTTAGTCACATGGCATCAAACATGTGACATTTGCAGTATTATGGTATTAGGATATTTTCTTCTTGTTGCATTTATAAAAAATACAAATTCTCAGATTGGATTAAAACAAACCAAAACATAAATTTCAGCATAAAAGAGACTGCTGCTGACGTTTTGGTTTCTCTCAAATATCGGTAAGGAAAGCCTCTTTTTTTGCCGATCCGATATTTTACCGATATGGGTAATATCGGCCCGATGCGATATCCGATCCGATTATCAGTTGAACCTTAGACATGAGGGGTATCAGATGTACCCTATTGCTGGTAATAACTAATATACGCAGAGGCACATCTTGGAGGTGACGCGTATGTAAGGCTGTTAAGACCCCAATTTTCAGCATCGCTCTCACCCAAAGTCCCCATTTATTTTGAAAATGTCACCCAAAGACAACATTTGTTGGAAAGTTTTACCACTGTCACCTAAAGACCCCCTCTTTGGTAAAATTTTTAAAATTTTCACCCTAAGACCCCTACTTTTGGTAAATTTTTGCAAAATTTTCTAAAAAGACCACTTTTTTGGAAAATTTTGCATACAAATTTGTCACCCGAAAACCCCCTATTTTGGCGCATTTTGTCTGTCTCTCACCCAAATACTCCTATTTGTTTGAGTACCGGTACTCCGAATGCCTCTGGGTTTGGAAGCGCCAGCCTTAGACCCATCCATTTCGTATGTGATTCCCCCCCCCCCCGGTACTTCACGTAATTATTCCCTAGTAATGGTGTTACAATACAATACTACTGAACGATACACCGTGTCACAGTGTACACATTTACAATCGTGTAACAACAACTCAACTTGGCAACAGGGTTAATTGGCAGTGACAGTTTTGCTTAAACATTAGTCTTTGTCAAAGATGCCTCGCATTTTTTCCACCAACCGCGAGCGCGCCAAAGGTGCGTTTCGAGCGCCGAAGGCGTGAGGCCGAGTGATGGGGTTTGATTACGACTCAACTTTGAGCGGTCCAGAGGGGGGCGGACTCACACAAATTGAATAAATAATCAAAGCTTTGATAAAAGGCTACTTAAACATTGAAAGCGTGACTTAAATGATGCAAGCAAAATCTGAATGGCATTAAAACCTAGGGGTATCCACCTCAAAACAAAACTGTCATATCTATAGAACATATTTCTACATCAAATGGTGACATAATCTTTGGAGGACACCCTCTATAATTTTTGTAAAAATGGTTAAAGTTGCAGCAAATTTTAACATTTTTGCATTGCAATGTTCAAACCTGTGAGGGATTATGGGTAATCTTGCAAGTCAAAATTCATAAACGGCAGCATATTTCAGAAATATGACTAGGAGTCACACAAGCGGTGGTAGGAGCTGCCTTAAAGGTGCAATGAGAGATTTCAAGTCATCTTTTCTGTGATATGTAGTGATTTCATATAGATTAGACACTCAATAGATTCCCTACCCTTTATTTGGCTACAGAAATAACTATAAAAACAAAAGGCAATATACATGCTTATATTTCAATAGAAATCATAGGCTGAATTTTGTATTTGGTCTAATGATGTACCGATCCGATCAGTATATCGGTATCGGTACCGATATTTGTCAGATCGTATTGGTATCGGTGATCCGAAAATCTCCCCTAGTACCGATCGACCCCTCCGATCATTTCAACCCCCCTGGCATTTTTTTTTTTTTTTTTTTTTTTTTTTTTTTAGACACTTTCACGCCACCCGCCCCACGCACCCTAAAACAATCCAATGCTGTAGTAAATAATATTAAAAGTCATACCTCAGTGAAAACCAGCCATTAACGAAGCATCATTACTATACCAAACCGTATAGGGCCACCTACCATACCGTGGACACCGCATTATAACATGATAATATTATAACAACAACACAGGCATCCACGGCTTCGTATACAAAAGGACAGGTAAGGCGAGTTAAAACATGAATAAATCCAGTTCAACAGCGATGTGGCTCAATCGAACAAGTGAACCCCCAAGTCGAAAAATAGCATAGGGATGACTGAATTGACCATTTTCCTACTACGTACCCCTTCGGCGTGTCACATGTGCAAGCACATGGAAATGAGATGATGACCGGCCGTGTCTCCTTGGCCTATCAAGCACATTCTGGCGTTCAAAACACACTAGTAATAAATTCAGTTCTCTAAGAAAATCCACTTTATTTGTTCTAAAATCCATTTTTCTTAGTGCACTGTATAAGGTTATTTCAACTCAAGGATGAACTTATATCATGCCATATTTGTTCATAAAATATCTTGGATTTGTCTGAATAGAAGTACAACAAGATGACTTCCTTAACTGTGTAGTGGCTGTTTTATGAACTACATGGACACTTCCTTACACGTGGTCATTCCAAAAATATAATCGTATGGGATCGGTATCGGCTACGTTTTAACAAAAATATCGTAATCCGGCCGATCACCACTAAAACGTAGATTCGGACATCACTAATTTGGTCCTATCCGAAATATAATTTTCAACATTTTTGTAGTCCAAACCAACAGTTCTCAGCTTATCCCCAGTTTCAGATGGGGATATTTTTGCTAGAGAGCTTTACACTAGTACAATAATATAATTTGAGGGCACATGTGGTCCAGTGGATGATTGCCGACTCAATGATCCAAAGGTAATGGGTTCGAGCCCCGCTTGTGGCCAATGTGTTGTGCACTTGGTCAGGCAACTTTACACTCACTTCTTCGTCGACCCAGCGATATTCGGGTGCTGTTATGGGGGATATTAACAATCTTAGTGCTGATAGGCAGTGCGCTTGGTCGGCTTCCGGCCTAGGTGAAGCAAATGATTGTGACGACATTTCCTGAAGGCACGATAATAATAATAAGCAACAGCGCTTTGTATCCTGTGGAAAAGGCGCTATAAAAATGTCGGTATTATTATATTATTATTATTAATTTTCACTTTGTAGGGACACCTGGTATTTGAAATCATCTCATTGAACCGTTAACTGTGTAAGGGCCAAGATTAAGGAAAATCATGAAAATTAACACCCCAAATTATGAAACATGATAATCATAAAATTTTAGAATTGGTCATTTATCTTTGATACCTAAATATTGTCATGTACTTTAAGAGAGTCATTTAATAAGTATTTGGGTGTAATTTTGGTAATGGCCTGGAAAAAAAATGGCCCTGGCAATGTCCACATGAGTTCATATTGGTCTGGCATTTAGTTCTGCTAAGAAGCAATAACTCACATTATTTGCTTAACAATGTTTTGTCATTACGTATGTGAAGTTATGCCAAACCATAAAGGGAATACCTTTCCCCTGTTACCAGCATTAGCAGGCCATTTCAAAGAACCAACTTTCCACACTGCAGACGAACAAACTATCAAAAGCAATCGATCGAGTTGATATGTTTCGCTTAATAATAAATTAACCTTTTGAAATAGTTAATCCTCAAAAATTGTCTAAAAACAGTAACAAATCCATCATTTTCTTCCGGAGAAACACCTTTTCCTCATGCAGAAGTTGATTGGAGTCGCAATTTTCTTCAAAATTTTATTAATTTCTAATTTCTTTAGTTTTTATCAACATTTTCATCATCGCATTATATAGGATCCCAAGTTGGTGTTGGATATTAAAACAGGGCTAAATAATCAGACATTTGGAGGGATTTGGAGATCGACAAAGTTGAGGTAGGTACAGGGAAAGGTATTCCCATGTGTTTTTGCATAACTTCACAATCCGTTAATGACACATGTTAAAGACATAATTTGAAGTTATGCTTAGGCAGAACTAGTCCTTGCAATTACAGTGACACTCAGCATTAACGTCATTAGACGTCATGTCCACTGCTAAAAAAAAGTGTGGTATTCAGGGGAACACCTACGACATGAATGACCCCTCATTTTTATTAAGTTACAGGATTGTTCTATTTTATTCAATCAATTTCAAGAAAAAATATTTTTCATGTCAAAATTTGTGAACTTACTAACCTGGGATTCCCGCCACTACGTACCCACAAACTATGTAAAAACGGATTAATATGATACAGCCCAGTCACTAAACAAACACTTTGAGTCTGTCTTCTCAATCCTTCCACAACCATATCAATACCAAACAAGGGAACATCCCCGCATCCCGACAGTACTTACTCATCTGTTAATCCATGAAGAAGGTGTCTTAAAAAGACCAACTGCAAACTGCAACGCCTCAATCCATCAAAGGCAGCGGCCCCGATGAGATTCCCTCCCCCCAGATTGACTTCAGTCTGTTGCTGTTGAGGCTTGCTCCTGCCTGACTTTCCGTTATCAGCAGCATCTAAATCCAACACAGAGAAGTACCCGCCCAGTGGGAGACAAGCCATTGTAACAGTTATATTTAAGAAAGGTGCAAAATCATATCCTTGCTAACTAAACTAATCTCGCCCACTCCCTGCCCTGCCTATGCTGTAAGATGCTGGATCATATTATTTTGAGCCATGTAGTTAAACATCTGAGTCAGCATAACATCCTCCTTGATTCGCACATGGGTTCAAAAGAGAACGACTTTTCAAACAGTTGACCCAGCTTTTTGACTTCCATCCATGACTGGGCCACCACACTTGAACATCTTGGACAGACCGACGTGATCTTTTTAGATTTCTCTAAGGCTTTCGATAGAGGCTTTCCCATCGCTCTTATCCATCCGCCAAGTTGGATTGTTCGGGATTATAGGGTCTACCCTCCGCTGGATCAACAGCTTTCTGCTCATTCTCCCGCCAACAGCAGTTCTGTTATGGCAGACACATCTCACTGGGGAATGTAACATCAGGCGTACCACAGGGATCGGTTTTTTGGGCCCGGCACTATTCTTATTTGTATATCAACGACAATACAAGACACAATCCACTCTCAAATCCGCTTATTTGCTGACGACAGCCTCATCTATAGAGAAATAAAAACCAAGAAGATCACCAAATTCTGCAAAAAGACCTGCAGACACCTGGCTAATTGGGCTGAGGATTGGCTGATGGGATTCAACATCAAAAAATGTGCTGTCATTCAAATTACACGCAAAAGGTGTCGCCGAGCTCTCTTCCAATACAAACCATCCTTGGCAGCAGCTTGCTATTGTTGATCAACACGATTATCTTGGCATATCCATGCAAGTGTCTCCGCTGGAACACTCATTGTCAACGCATCATCAAAAAATCTAACACACCTTTGGGCCCTCCTATACGGCAGACACAAAATTAACTCCTTGTTCAAGACGTCAAGAAGAAGGCCTACTAGTCCCTCCGGTTCATCCATCCGCGCCTCGAATACGCATCAGAGACTTGGAACCCCACACACCACACCTTTAGTGGACAAGCTCGAGCAAGTTCAGAGAGCAGGAGCACGATTTGTGTTTGCTGATTTCTCAGGACGATCCAGTGTTTCCTCACTCATTATCAACCACTTGGTGGGATCCTCTTCATGTATACGCCTTCTGGCACAACACTTAATGTTCTTCAACATTCACAACACACATTTGTAATATCCTTTCCCAACACGTGTTGTTCCAGCTACATACATTTTCAGAAATGATCATCAACTTAGTAAGTACCAGATCCCAACAACAACTCACCAACTACCGATCTCTACAAGTTTGCCTACTACCAAGAGTCACAACCATTAATAACGTGAGAAACCGGTACGTCCAGCCCCTCACTCTGCAAATGAGGTGTTTTTTTTTTGGTGACCCTCGCCTAGTATAAACCCTTAAACTGAGAGAAATGGCGAGATCTGGGTTGCAAATCATGGTTGCTATCAATATTAAGTATAGAAATCTGTAGGACTATTCAAAAAAGGTTGTCATTGAATATTTTTTTTTGAATCCGACAAACCAATTTTAACCGTATCTTACAGGGAAACACCTGACTGAAAAAGTGCGGTGACCTCCAGGATCCACTGTGCATGCTAGTCTTGGCATTCCAGGTCGCTCGAGAAATTTTGGGGCTACTACCCTAATTTCAATGATTGATTGGGTAGGTAGAATTGGATGGATCTTTCAGGCAAATGTTAGCTTTAAGGTCGGAGATGTTCCATTGAGGGAAAATGACGTTTTCATCTCGCCCATTTGTACAAGGAACGAATGGGAGCAGCATTTAGGGGTGTGAACCTATACGAGCTGTGTTATAGCAGACAGCGAAAATCGTTCGTGACCTCCCCCTAACTTCGGTAAGTCAATTTGATCTTGTCAACTTGTTTTCAAAACATTGGTGATACTAAAGCAGTCCCCCCTGCCTACGTGTTGTCTATGCGGGGGTGGGGGGGGGGGGGTGGGGGGGGGGGTGTGGGGTTTGGTGTGGTGTTTGTTTGGCGGGGGGGGGGGGGGGGGTGGGGGGGGGTAAAAAATATGGGGGGGGGGGGGGTCAGCGCAGGAGAACCGCCCGAGAGGCAAATAAGTTAAAGTGTGATTGATCTGTAAAACACTCTAGGCTGGCTTCGGTTTGTTATCGAATTAAAATGACCGAGTCGAAGTGCACAATTCAGGCAGTTGGCTTGCGCCCTGTTTTAGTTAAGCCGATTAAATGCACAATAATGGATAAAAAGTAGCCATGACACTTTGTGAGGTAACAATTGCAGGGTTTATTAAACCAATGTGGCAAGCTCTTCTTTTTATCCATAAATTGGAAGCTATTTTACCAAGTTTAATTGGAAAGTGTTTTTTGTCAGCTATAATAGTACTTTGGTGTGACATGCTTACAAGCAGCCCCCCCCCCCCTCCCGGATAAACCCCCTCCCCGAGTAAACCCCTCCCCGAATAATGCCCCCTCCTTTCCCTTCTCAAAGCCAGGGCTATAAGGAGCAAAGAGTAAGTTATTTTATTTCTGATATTTCTTTAAAGCAATGGAAAACAAAAATGTTTTTTGGGTGAGCGCTATCTAAGAAATCTTCAGTAGAATGCAGAATATGATATTTTAGGACAATACTATTTTGTTGCTCACTTAATTAAAAAAAAAAAATTCTTCTCATGACTGATCACAACTGTGAAAGAGGTTTCAAGTGACAAGAATGCATTAATTTAACAAATCTGAGATCTCTATAGGATTCACACAAAGAGCCAGTAAATAACACGTGAGACACGGTAAGTCCCAGCCCCCCACTACTTGCAAATGTCGTTTTTTTTTTTTGTTTCCTCCCTCAGCCTAATTAATAACCTTAAAACTGAATAGCAATTGTTGGCAAGATCTGGGTTGCAAAATCATGGTTGCTCTCAATATTTAAGTATAAAATCTGTAGGAATATATCAAAAAAGGTTGTCATTATATGCCCTATTTTGATCCTACAAAGCATTTTAAACGTATTTCTTACAGGGAACACCTTACTGAAAACGTGCTGTGACCTCCAGGATCCACGGTGCAAGCCGTCCTTGAGTCCATTCGCTCGAAAATTTTGGATAACTACCCTAATGTTCAGATTGATTGGGTATGAGATATGATGATCGTCAAGCAGACATGTTAGCTTTAAGGTCTGAGATGTTCCCTTGATGAAAAATGACGTTTTCATCTCGCCCATTATGTACAGTAACGAATGGGAGCAGCATTTGGTGGTGTGGAAAACCCAAGGTCCATACGTGTTTGGAAAACTTCCAGCTCAGAAAAGAGGTAAAAGGCTAAAGGGGAGGAGAAAAGTAAAGGGAGGGAGGCGATCAGCGAAAGGATATAGCGAAATAGAATGGTGAGAAAGGGACGGGAAGATAGGGAAATTAGTGGAAATTAGGAGAGGGTCATGGGAGGAGAAAATGAAGAGAGGGGAAAGTAAAGATGGAGAGGGAGTGAACAAAATAAGAAGAAGTGGAGGGTGACGGGGGCCCGGGAGGCGAAGCGCGAATTTGTTTTCCCCCTTCGTACGAATCCAGTTCCAAGGGACTGTGGTCGGCTTTAGAGAGCGCCTACCCAGCCATGAAGAAGCGAGCTTCCTCCGTCTGGCAGCAAAGTGTGTAAACCATTCCTGCCTCCTGCATAGACATGTATTGTCACATTTTTTGTTCTGTTTTTGACTGGTTTTACGTGTGTTGAGATTTGCTTCCCAGTTTTTTGCATCTGCATCTACTTTTTACTTGCACCCTGTGGCTGGAGACGCCATTTTTTTGTGCACTTCACTCATATCCTAGTTTATATCTCAACGAGCTGCAATAAGGATCACTTCCAAGTACCAAGTTGTTTCTCGTGGCTGCACAGCGAGATGATCTGGAAAAGTAAAAAATGTTTAAATCATCGCGCGGGTTGAAATTATCAATACCAGACCTGATTTGTAACGCAAGCTTATATAATGACGCTCGCGTACTTGCATTTAAAAATGGTCTAGCGGCCGCAATGGATGATTATGATGACCCGATTTGATGATCAGACTGAGCTGTGAGTTGTCCAACTTTGCCAAATTGGTGGTTTGTTGACCTGTAGTAGAACAAGAACAAAACTAAATTTCGTACCTTCAGGTTCCATATCTTGCAGGTTCGAAGTGAACGTTCACTCAAATGACTTCTTATCATGGAATTGGTCTATTAAAGGACTACCTGATAGAAAGTAAGTTAAATAACTCGTCAAAACTAGTACAGGGAACCTTTACGTCGTTTTTTGACATTTGTGTCGGCACGACGTAAAGGCCAATATGCATTGAAAAGGCGTAGCAATCAAGCACGTCAACAACATAAAGTGGATCTTGGCCGACGCAGTGCTGCGTCGGAAGTCAATTACAATAAGAAAAATAACCCTAAATTCTAATGGCCGCAGTATTTCTCATGCACCTACTGTACTTTGGTTATTTATCCCCTCCCCTGCAACTTCCTGTTTCTTCTCGAGCTTCGTGAAAATAAATAGTAGTCCTGTATTTTGAGATATTCTTGTCCGGGATTTCGTTGCTACCCATTTTACTTATGTAAGTCTTACCTAGAAATGAGGGTGATTCGTAAATGTGCAAAAAAATGCAAAAGATTGATAAATGACTCGTCTGACATGCCCCGCAATTTCCAGTATATGACTTCCGTTGTACTAGTCAAAACACAAGGAATTTTGAAAAAAAATAAATGGGGATTTCACAAGCTATCGACAGCCCGTCGTATTTTTCAATAGATGGCGCTATTCTCTATCTGTGTATGAAACAATTAATCTCCGACGATATTGGCCAAGCTCATTCAATATAGGCAATTCGCCGCAAGGAGTTAGCAGTGGTAACTCGTCCGCCTTGACACACCTTTGATAGTTGGTATGGACCCACTAAATCCAGGTGTCTCCTAAAAATTGAAAATCTGATTCTTATCTATATGAATCACTGGCATATATGACATCTGCACCCGGCATCTGACCTGCATAGTAAGTCATAGGGCAACATAATCCAATGGCATTACCTTCTTTTGACCTTCTCTTGTTAGTAACGACTTTTAACAAAATCAAAATTATATATTATTATTGAATTTACCAATTTTACCTCATGCAATAATTTGCAAGTATTTAAAATATAATCATAAGCACCACTTACAATGTTTACCTCTGTACAAATTGAGATTTACCTTTTTTTACCCGGGAATAGTTGAGTGATATAACAATGCATTCACCTCTTTGCAAGGCTGTTGGTTTTGTTTTTAGACAGAATCGCAACATCGATCGAACTATGCGTGCCTCCCATTCATATTACTGGGAGTCCGAGGCTCTCCCCGCAAATGGTGAAACCTGCCAAGATCAAATTATACCAAGTTTTTTGAAATGTCTCGATTTCCACTTGCAAGCACAAATTTAATTCTATAATTTTAGAGCTGAAGATTGCAATGGAAAAACATCAGAATCTATCAATGAAGTAGGAGTAGTGAATAGCTGCTCCTATGAGACAAGTCAGATAGTAGTATTTAGTCAATCCCACGATGCACGCAGTTTTTTGGAAAGTTTCACGTCAGCAAGGTCATGTGATCCCACAAAACCCATATTCTTACACATAAAAACCCTGACTTTTACACTCATTTAGCCCAAAGGGAATTTTATGCATGATCATGAATGTCTTGGCGGTTCTGAACTTTTTGAACACGCTTTATCTTAAGTATATGGCTGTGTTTTTTAGTACAGTACGCACAATTCATGCATTGTGTGGATTGATTCAAAACACCCTCTGGAGACATTCAACATTCAGGATTCACTTACCTGTTAAAACATTGGTGACGCTCATTTTAGGATTTCGTGTCCCCTACTGTCAGAGTACTCATTATGGGGGAGGGGGAGGTACTCTTTTCAGGTAGGGATGTGCAGCCCCGAGTTCAGAACTTGGTGTTGCAAACGATTTTGTCCCGCAAGTAGTGGCCTGGGGAACTGAAAGTTTGAGAATTTAGCGGCTTGGAACTGATTTACTTGGTAAAATTTAGCTTCTCACGGCAAAAATTTTCTACAAAAGGGGACCTTAAGGAAACTGAATTATGCTTCACATGGGGGTCTTCATTGAGAGGTGTGAAAAGGGGTCTTAAGGGCGGCACATACCTGAACCACTTCTCTGTCAGCGCCTCCCCTCCCCCCATTTTCCGCAGGGGGAAGTCCCTTTTGTTTGGAAAAGGGTTAGGGAAGTGCTTTATGTTGGAGCTTGGACAACTGAAGGACTCGCCGGATAAGGAATGAAGGACGCCCTCTAGAGTTTTCATGAGAACTGATGAAACTTAAATGTTTTTGCATATAAAGCGACATCCTCAAAGTTTACATTTTGTCTGTTTTTCGAAAAAATCCCACTTTACATACATTCCCAAAAAGTCGGTTTAAGTAAGTTATATACATCTTCAATGGGTACTTAAAAATGTTCCATATTTGAAGCCTTTCCACCCCAAGAACGCACAAAGCCTCGTGCAAGGATGGTCGCTATATTATTTAGCAACATATATGTTAGTGGCGTTCTGGTTCTTGGGTGGAAAGACCTCATTTTTGCATTTTTTTGTTTTCTGGGGGGCCGGAACACTAATGGAATGCAAAAACAACAACGACACTTTTACATACAACCATAACATAATCACATATGTAAGGCACTGCTAATCTACCAAGGGCTCTGTTTCAGTAGCCTTGGATGATGCACCTGTACAACATCTGACCATGCACGCCTGTGTATCATAACTCATCGAAATACAGGGGATGTATTTGCTAAATACAATGGTGAATGAAAGCTAATGAACTCGCATGGGAATGATCGCTGACTAGTGTAGTTAACTTGCTCAGGATATAAATAGCGCGGTTATGGCCATTGTGTTGTATTCCAGATTCGTTTTGGTGTGAAGACGGTTATATATCCAAATCTTAGCAGCATAAGCTAATACTGTATTTGGGTATTGTTAAAAGGGGCTACCTCATGTAGCCCTCTCTGGAGATTGTGAAGGCAAAAGTCTATCGATAGCGTTTACTTTACAGCTCCATGACAAGGGGCGCTATGCAACATCTTCTCTGTTCCTTCATCTAAGTTATGCAATGGTCATTGCAATGGAGCAGCTCTAAGCTTTGCTTTTTCCAGATAGCATACCCCTGAGTTTCTCAACTTTTCTTCTCATTTTTTTTTTTATCTTGATACAAGTGTATTTTTGGGATAAAAACACCTTGCGTCATGATAACGTATCTGTCAAACACCACTTCAAAATTGTTGGTGAATATAACTAATATGATATAGAGGGCCTCACTCTCTCCTTATCCGGCGATGTCCTTTTGGCAAAGTGGGGTCTTGTAACTGAATTCTAAAAGCTTCTAATAACGGCAAAAGAGGCCCAACTGGGTTTCTTGACCCTGACTAATTCCAGGGCCATACGGCAGGATTTATTTGGGGGGTGCAGGATTTCAAAAAAGTGGACCTTTTTCCAAAAAAGTGGACTTTTTTTTGGTAAAGTGAACCTAACCTCTCTAAATGGTCCCTGTTTTTGTGACCTTTTGAACATTTCATCACCAAAAAGTGGATTTTCTCCTTTTCTTACAAAATGTTTCTAAATTTTGGACCTTTTTAATCAAAAATGCAAAAAGGTTGACCTTCTCTTCCCCTTTTTGTGGATTTGTTTTTTTGGGGGTGTGGCGGCATACGGCCTGAAGAATGCACATCCGCAAAATGCCCATTGTAGGTCAAGTGCCCCATATCCCTCACTGGACACTATGAAGTTACAATATATCTCATCCACCAAGTACGCAGTTTCAGTGGTTGTAATATTACACATGCATTGACATGAACTGACCTTGTGGGTTCTGGGTATAATAAATTACACAAAAACAGGGTGGTATTTTCTAAATACCTGCCTGTTGAATAGAATCACTGAACTGTGCATAGAGTTGATACATCATTGCCTCATAGTGGGATCGGCAGGGATGGAGGAAGAGCCTTGCTTTTACGAATCACTCACTTCACTTCCACAAATTTGAAAAACTATTTATCAAGGGTACAGAGGCCTGATTTAATATGTTTACATTCTGTAAAAAACAGCAAGAGTTTGTGGCAGGTCTGTATCAATTCCTCATGGAAAATCAAGGTTTGCCATCCATAGCCAGAATTTAGTGTATCTAGCATTTTTTGCGACCCAATTTAAAAGATTTGTACTGGATTCGGTCATTGTACTTCAGAACTTTTTTCGTAGGATATTGAACCCTTGCAAGTAAAATGTGGATTAACTGGGATTAAGCACCATATAGCAATGGTTCCTGTATCGATAACTCCACTGCATGTATTTCAGTTTCCACAAGGTGCGGGCGTAATGTTGTCAGCATCCTGGCTTGAGAAGTTTGAAGCTTAGAAGGAAATATATTAGTTGCCTTTTCCTTTTACAAAATGCAACCACCCAAATGTTTTCAAATTAATGTGGACGTAATTTTCACTCAGGATCCACTTCATTATGTCTGAATATTTTTTATGCATTGTGTTCCCTTTAAAGAATGCCACCAAGTATGACCTCACTTAAATGTGGGAATACCATTTCTCTTTTCTCTCAAATTGCTTTAAATCGGTTGTTGACCGCCAACCGAGACCGTTGGAAGGTTATAAACAAGTACAAAAGAAAACCGCAGACCGGTTTGAACTGCCTCTATCGTAATCTCCCCATAAAAAACATACTTTTAATTTCTAAAATACTAAATCATCATCTTATTACAAAGAAGGCATATTGGGCTTCTTCACTTCAAGGTGATCTAATACATGACGATGCAAAAAACCGGGGGTCGAAAAAAATGTGAATCCCAGCAATTCCTTAAAACAACCTGTGCATATGACAAAGTCTCTGTCAGCTTGGGAACAAAGTCTTATTTGGGGATCCTGGGCCGGCAATACTTAACAACCCAAATACCTTAAGGATCATATATAGATTAGACCCTCCCTCGGGTAAACGGTGAGGAAAACGCTAAGCGATTGAAATTACAATGACTCTCAAACCATCCGTGGACCCCTCCGAATCTGTAGGGAAAATGTCGCCAATCTCCCCCGAGGTCGGGGGAAGTACTCAGCCACAAAACATTAGTCCAAAAAGATGGTGTAGTATACTCGCAGGGCTCTCCACGGCCGTATGTGCGTAAGAGACCCTTAGCCAGACCAATCAGTACCAGGCTTATTTTTTGCGCAGAATTTAAAACGGGCCCTGGGACTGGGGCTGTGGAGGGACCACCTGGGGTGTCGCACGCGCAAATGCATTGTGGTTTGAATCAGGAGTGTTGGCTCTCAAGTACCGATTTTCTCGGTTTAATTTTTAGTTGACCTTATGATGAAGCGTTTTAGTGCACTCTCCTCAAATATAATAGTACTGGTAAGTCGTGTTACTGCAGTATTATCATCAATAAAGATTGGAAACTCTTGTCTTGTACATTTATTGCTCATATTCCTATACCATGTATACGGTACAAAATCATTTTTATTTTGATTATGTGGCCACCAATTAAATAAAGATATCCAGTCGAATTTATTCGCATTTAAATAATCCGCGCCTCAGCATCTTAAATGAAGCTGGATGAATGAAAAAAGCTTCGGGAAAGTATACTTTTTTTGTAAAAGGTTGATAATAAAACGCCCTTAAAATGCTCCTTTATGAACCTTGTGAACATCTCATCACCAAAAGTGGACTTCTAGTCAGAATTTCTATAAATTTGGATCTTTTTTTATATAAAAATTAAAATCAGACGAAAGGGGACCTCCCCCGCGAAGGGCCTGGGGTTAGGGGGACAGGAGGGACAAGGCTTTTCTTTGGGTTGATGCCTCCAGTCAGCAAATAGGTGAGACCGTTGTTCATATGATTGGAGTATATTATTATTTTTAAACATTAGGAGTCTTATTCCTGCAAATGCTGGGGAATAATTTTGTTATTTGGTATGAGTTCCAAGTTTTGTTATTTTAAAATAGTTAAATATGAAAAGAAATCACAAAATAAAAGCGATATAGAACATCATGATTTCACATAAAAGCGATAGGGAAGGAAATGGCATGGAAATCAAAGAAAAATTCGGGTATATGGGATTGACCTTTACTCTTAATATTGTGCAAAAATTCAGTTATGATAAGTTCTAGGCTGACCCGTTCAACCATTACCAATTTTTAATTACTGTTCAACAAGGATGACTTAAGGGTCAGTTGGATGGACCCACGCTAGCTGTAACATTGAAAGTGAGATGAATTGGGGAAATATTTCGCGAGGCAGCTGTATAAGCGCTGGGAAATAATTCAGGTTTTCGAAGAATGGACACATGGGCTTTGGTAAATGGAGAGCTTGTCCGTGAGTGGCACCCGCAGTATGCACGAGTAGGCGTAGGCCTTATTTTTTTTGAATGATCAGGCCCAATCCTCAGTAAGGAAAATACTACAACCAACCAACCAACAAAAAAAATCACAAGACAATTAATTCTTATTTCTCGCTTCTCCTTCCACGTCTTTTTTTTTTTATCTTAGTGTTATTGTTTATTTTCCATACCTGGGCACTCTGATAGGCCCTCTTAGAAACAATGTATGTACACAAAATATATCACAAAGCACGAAAGTAGGTGAAAGCAATGCACACTGTACTCTAAATAATTCTGCACTGTCAAAAAACCCTATTTTTAAGGAGCATTCAAGTATCTGCGGTCGCGTAATTGATTAATGAGACCTATGTCGCGTGCCATTGCTACCACCTGTTGAGATCCGTATCTGCGGTCCCGGATTCAGCATTCAAAATTTATCGAGATGTGCGCAAGGTAATGCGGTCACGTTACTAGTGAATCGATCTGTGAGACAGTTTCACTACAGATTCGTACAGTCTCGGCGAGGCTACTCCCTACCTAGTGTTAAAATTCCTAGTGTGCAATTCAAGTTCTCACGTTCTGTGGACAAGTGGGTTGGCAGGGCTGTCAAGACTAGGGGTTGGGATTAAGCTGAAAAAGTTCCTACAATTATTTAGTTAGCATAATCAAGTGCGCTCTAAACCCAAGGACAGAGCCGAGACTGGGGTACAGTCTATATATAGATTAGTTGATCACCAAAGGTTTGCTTTGTCCTGGTGATTCATTTTTAGTTGTGGCTTACAAAGGTATAGTGCTATGCAACACTCAACCTTGGATTTTGAATGTACCGACTCAAATAATGTAGCAACCAAAAAAAAAAAAAAATGTCCACTTCGCTCGCCGTTTGACCCCAATTGTTTTGGCATTGCATCAACAAGAGCACCAATGGTACTGTAGCTCAGCAGGTGAACAATATAGTTTTGTGATTATAACAATTGATTTGTGACACAAGGAGGAATTTAGATTTTCAAAGAATGGCCATTTAATCAGCCCACACAGCTTTTGACCCAAATCTGTGAATACCCATATGGGCCTTGGGTCAGAGATTCTTCTGACCAAGTCTATAGTGATTATAGCAATTGATTTGACGTGGCACAAGAAGGAATTTTAATTGGCCCACGTGACCTTTGACCCATATCTGTAGACACCCCATATGGGCCTTGGGTCAGGGGTTCCTCTGCCGAAGGTCTAGCAATCTATAGCAGCTGAATTTTTTTTTGGAGGGGGTTGGGGCCCCCCCACAAGAAGGAATTTAAAATTGTTGAATGCTCATTTAATTGGCCCATGTAACCTTTGACCCATATCTGTAGACAACCCATATGGGCCTTGGGACAGCGGTTATTCTGACTAAATCTAGAGATTATAGCAATTGGTTTGTGGCACAAGGACTTTTTAGATTTTCAAAGAATGGCCATTTAATCAGCCCACACAGCTTTTGACCCAAATCTGTGAATACCCATATGGGCCTTGGGTCAGAGATTCTTCTGACCAAGTCTAATGATTATAGCAATTGATTTGACGTGGCACAAGAAGGAATTTTAATTGGCCCACGTGACCTTTGACCCATATCTGTAGACACCCCATATGGGCCTTGGGTCAGGGGTTCCTCTGCCGAAGTCTAGCAATTATATAGCAGCTGATTTGTGGCACAAGAAGGAATTTAAAATTGTTGAATGCTCATTTAATTGGCCCATGTAACCTTTGACCCATATCTGTAGACACCCCATATGGGCCTTGGGACAGCGGTTATTCTGACTAAATCTAGAGATTATAGCAATTGGTTTGTGGCACAAGGACTTTTTAGATTTTCAAAGAATGCCTCTTTAATTGTTAATCAGCCCATGTGAACTTGACCCTGTGAACACACCATATGGGCATTGAGTCAGTGGTTCTTCTGAACACATTTGGTGATTGTAGCAAGAAGGCATAAGAAGGAATTTATTTTTTTTTCAGAATGGCCCTTTAATCAGCCCATTTGACCTTTGATCCAAATCTTTGAACATCCCATATGGCCCTTGGGTCAGCGGTTCTTCTGACCAAGTCTATAGTGATTATAGCAATTAGATTTGTGGCACAAGAAGGAATTTTAATTGGCCCACGTGACCTTTGACCCATATCTGTAGACACCCCATATGGGCCTTGGGTCAGAGATTCTTCTGACCAAGTCTATAGTGATTATAGCAATTGATTTGTGGCACAAGGAATT
Source organism: Ophioderma brevispina (assembly GCA_023653785.1). Taxonomy (NCBI): domain Eukaryota; kingdom Metazoa; phylum Echinodermata; class Ophiuroidea; order Amphilepidida; family Ophiodermatidae; genus Ophioderma; species Ophioderma brevispina. The sequence continues at coordinate 51,368 of JAMKCH010084315.1, read as the reverse complement.
TATAGATTTTCAAAAAATGACCCTTTAAAGAGACATGAGAACATTTCCAGAAAGAAGCGCCCCCAATTATTTTCAAACCTGGGTTTTTTGCATACTTGGAATGCTTAGGCCAAGAAAAAAAAAACAGTTTGTCTCAGAAACAACGCGCAGTATGTTTAAAATTGGTTTTTGACCGCATAAGTTTTTTTTTAGGTTTTTACTCACTTTAAATTTTTTTTTGTTAAAAAAAATTCAGAAAAAAAATGAAAATTTGGCCGCGAAGATTGAAAAAAAACAACACATTTTGCATTAGCATTTTTCACATTTCTTCTGAGACAATTTTTTTTTTTGCCTTATCAATGTATTAGATTACACCTGAAGTGAATAAGCTGAATACACTGTCTTTATGTAATAAGCTGATGATTTAGTATTTTCTGTCGTGCACAACAGAAAATCAAAGCATGGTTTTCTATAGATGATGTGACATTTATGTTTATGGCGCCCCCTGTTGGTGTAAGAGAGAAACTGGCAGGCAAAAGCACCTATACTTTGCATGGGGAAATTCTGTTTTTTGCTGTAACTTTTGTTTCGAATTAAATAATACTAACTTTCTTATCAAGCATAATAAGCTAATGCTACCAGCTGCATTTTGTGACCAATTTAGATCAGGAAAGATTCTGCAAGTAATTTATAACCAGATTTTATGTGGTCTGTCACAGAAACTACTGTAATATTTTGCCTGCCAGAAAACAACAGAGGGCGTCCTGAATGTCAACAAGTGACGTCATAGGTCACATCATCTATAGGGACGATTACGCTAGCATGCCGCATTCAAAACAGGTTGTGGTTTTCTTTTGGACTTGTTTGTTAAATAAACCTTTGACACATTCTCGGTAGGTGGTCTACAACTGATCCAGTGCAATTTGAGAGAAATTTTGTATCCTCAAAAAAAATCTCCTCCTGTCACTTTAATCAGCTTACGTTACTTTTAACCCAAATCTGTGAACACCCCATACGGGCCTTGGGTCAGCGGTTCTTCTGAACATGTTTGGTGATTTTAGCAATTGATTTGTGGCACAAGGGAAATTCATAGACATTCAAAGAATCGGCCCACATGACCTTTGACCCAAATCTATGAACACCCTGGCCTTGGGTTGGTGGTTCATCTGACCGATTTTCGCTGCAATTGGACCAAGCGTTTGGCAACAAGACACATTTTGGCAAGTGTGAAGAGATATAGATAGATAGATAGAGTCAACACCCCGGGGGCCACTTGCATTCAAAGGTGGATATGATGCGTGAACAAGAAAACACGTAAAAAGGGTATCTTTTTTCCAACAGACTATGCACGCGCATACATTGATTAGGGTATCAAAAACAGTAAAATGTGGAAAAAAGGGTATGTTTTTCTAAACCCTGAAATTATGATGTACGTGTAATACTCAAATTAAGCAGAGATCAAAAAGATCAAAAATATTGTAAAGCAAGGCAAGATAATAAAGGTATATTAACGACACAATGCATTGCTTAATTGTTTAGGGTAACACAAACTGACAAAAATACTTCTTTAGTGTAGTAAAAAACAGACAAAAATATTGTTTTAGGGTAGGTTTTTTAGTCGGTGGAAATAACTGTTTAGGGTGCATTTTCGAAGTCCACAAAAAGTCCATGTTTCACGCATCAAGCCACCATTGAATACAAATGCCCCCACCCCGGGGTCAACGCATTGCACTCAAAAGCTTGGTACTACATAGCTGAGCTCAACAACCGGAAGGGAGGGGGCAGATGTCCAGATCGCGCGAGCTTGCCGGAAAATTTTGAAATGCTGTCGGAAAATGAACGGTTTTGCTGGCAAAAACCATCGGTACCATCGGTTACCATCGGTTCAAAAATATGAACGAGCAGGAGAAAGAGACCACCCCGTGGCTACCCCTCTCGATACAACATGTAGGATATATTTCAGCTGACCCACTGGAAAATGCACCACTGTAAAGTTCCATGCCGATATTTCAAACGGTTTGATGTGAGAGCTACAAACATGATTTGTAATCCCCATTGAGTACTCTGTTAATAAAAATTAATATTGGTCAACCAAAATGGAGCAGTTTTGCTTATAACTTCCAAAACTAAAACATACTTTAGCCTAAGACTTCACCGCAGAGGGTGGTAAATGAGAAAACTAGTAACTCCAGTAAAATCTGGGGCGTTGGGGATGAGGCTATTAGAGATTGGATCATGGCCCTTAGATTCTCATTCAGACGTTCATGATTCCTCTTCTCTTGTGAAACCTTGCTTACAAAATCTTTGATATTCCCCCTCCAGTATCCATTCCCTCTAGGCATCAAGGGGCTTGTTCGGATTTTGTTATATCGTGATGAGAGCTGAGACTTGTACACAATGACCATCAACGTACAGGGGAAACAAACTTGAGGTTTGATTCTAGATGCAATATGCATAGTGCAACGCCCTATTCACTATTGTGCTAATATTGATGGTTAACCATTAAATCGGTAGTTTTTCAGGGCAACAATTAGAAACATACGAATTTCATCTGATATCAAAATTGATACTACTTCCAGGTAAATGGGGGTCCCAAAGATGATCGGAACAAGTACCTTTAAATAATGACCCCTTACATGCCATATTGCTAGTGCTCCCAGAGAGTGGAAAACAAACTGATAACAAATAAAAACATCAATGGTTTTTATTTAGCTTGGATGGATGTCTATAGGAGACTTTAATACATTTCATCAAAATAAATCTTCCAAAGTAAATATAGTACAATGGATCTAAAGGATTATATGCTATAGTAGAAAATGATGTAAAATATGGAGGTAAGATGTGGATTTACAATGTATAAGTTACAACTACATGATCAAACTACAACACTGTATACATGGTCAGTATTTTTCCCTGTTGTAATATGGGTATAGTGTACAAGTCCGTGGTGGCACCAGGGTTAGACTATGCCATAGTCGATTTTTTTGCATTTTTTTAAATTTATTTTTGTGTGCTGTCCCATCTTATTTAACCCAGTATTATCATCATTATCTATTATTATTATTATCATTTTCTTCTATTTCTAATATTGTGACGCAATTCACACCGTAACTAAGCTTAATTAGGCCTAGATCCCTTATGACAATGGCATTGTACCACAAAAAGATACGCTCAGGGACCTTCATGTAGAGAGGGCACTGTTTACACATACCGGCTTTTTTATACGAATATTAATCATTCAATAGATGCCTCCCTTTATGATCCCGCTAAGGTTTGTGATCGCGAGAGTTCAGTGACCACCCCTCGGAAAAAACAATTGGCCAGGTATGCCCGCCCGAATGGTGAAGTGAAAATTAACGGGGAGTAGTTATCGCGCCCTCAATTGACCTGCATGATGATTCTCAACGGTTAGTAGTTATCGCGCCCTCTACCTTCAGCTAGACAATACACTCTGTGACTGAACAGAGTAGAGCTTATAGTTTACCCTCAATTTTCTTTATTAATATCAGTCTGGTAAATTTCCAAATATGGGCGTGATATTTATCCATCCACTGCAAAATCTAGATTGTGCAAATATTGATTTGCACAATCAATCTAAACAATGTAGTGTGGATTTGCTGCTTAAAAATATATAAAGCCTCTAATAAAATTATTTTCATAACAACATAGTATTGATTTTTTTTATTAAGCAATAAACCTACACTACAACATTAAAGGCGCATTTCGTGATTCTAGCCCCTTCTGTTTTATTCATTGTTCACTAGATATCCTTGAGAAAAGCTTATTCACACTTTTAGCTGATCCCGACTTTGCGGTTTTGTGTTATGAGCAAATTATCGTTTCCCACAGTCCCATAGGCCATTGTGCTATAATTTATCCGTTTACGGACAGAAAATACAAAATTGCGAATTACTTACAGACACGGCCGAATTTGCACATAAGATTTGGCACACATGGATTACTAATTTAATGTTAACGGTTCAGATGATATGAAAATCTCAACTTTTTTAGGTAAGTCGGGGGGACGAGGCTGTGGATCACGAAATGCCCCTTTAAGCAGTAGATTTCAAACTATATGTATTTGCCAATGAGAATCTAGATTTAGCAGTGGATAAATATCAAGCCTATAATTGGAAATTTCCCAGACTGATGTTAGGGATCCACCATTAGACTGGGGGGGGGGGCTAAAGTATACTTAAAACTGTAAATTAAAAAACAAATTTGACACCTCTGGTGGCAGGAAAAAAATCTGACCTGACCCAAACTTCCATCCCCCTTTGGAGCCCTTGGTGTATCCATTTTACATATGGGCATGAGTGGTGAAAGGGGGGAGGAGCAAAATGTTTGTTAGTTACTAACACTTTGTAAACAATTGGGAAATAAGAATTTCAGAGTCAAATCATGCATAAGACTAGTGGTATTATGGTGCATAGTGACAAGTGGTCAATTTTGTGCTATTTGGCCAATTTGTTCTAAAAATTGTTTTCTTCCATTTTACTATGGCCTAAAGTTCAAAATTAATTAGTAACTAATTTTTTGGCGTATGGTGAAGAAAATGAAATCTTGGTAATACACACTGACATACACACATCAGAGGGTGCTTTAAACCAATCCCATAATTTTTTTTTAACTAATTGGTTTTTCCTTGTTTTTATTTACAACATCCACTGAATTTACTTTACCTTAACTTGCATAAATTAAATACCATTACTCAGGATTAACATATAAATAATACTATTCAAATTTAAAATCGGTATGAGCGAACAAATCAATCTCCTGCATGTACCGTAGTTACCATCAACATCTTGGCCTATTAAAGGTGCAACGAGATTTCACATAACAGGTGTGCATAAATATATGAAAATTCTGGTTTTTGCACTGGTGTAAAGCTCTCCATCAGAAACATTCTCATCTGAAAGAATTAAGCTGAGAACTGTTTCTTTGGTACACAAATTGGGAAATTTCTAATTTCCTATGAGCAAATACGAAATTCAGCCTACGTTTCTATTGAAATATAAGCACATACAAATCACCTATTGTTTTCATTTTAAGTTATTTCTGTAGCCTAATAAAAGGTAGGGAATCTATTGAGTGTCTTATCTATATGAAATCACTACATAATATGATTGACTTGAAATCTCTCGTTGCACCTTTAACATTCTATTAGGCCCCAGTTCGCTGTGCTTATTCTGCTGCACTCTTACCGATATAGCACTCATTAACTTCGCCATCTCAACCGTTATTTTTTATTCCCTGATATTATACACATTAATGGCAATCATTTTCTGTAACCCCCTGTCCTGTCCTGTCTTGTTTTGTCCTGCTGTCTTGTTTTGTCCTGCCTTTGATGCCCACAATAAGTTCCACTTTCTACTGGGTGGGGTCAATTTTAAAGTTCATTTGATCTTAATGGCCTCTCCCACCCACATCTTCCCCCATACTCATCATTATTATTTCACCAAGTTCTTATGACTTTCTATAATCATTTGTGTTTAAAAAATGAACCAAATCTTAACTGTAATTCATCTCACGTAATATATATAATTATTATAGATTTGAATTTGGATGTATATTGCATTCATTATTGTACACTGCATATACACTGTATATCATTCTTCTTTTGTTTAAATACTATAATTGATGTTTATTGTATTTTCGTTATTGTATAATCATGAAAGATGAGGTGTGAATAAAATAATGTCTAATGTCTAATGCATTGCAATGTCCCTATACTCTATTGTTCTTAACACATGTCAATACTTAAGTTTAAGAATCACAAGACATTTCATGATCATGCTAAAAATTACCTAGAAGTACTAGCACTTTGTGGGCTAAAAAGAGTGTAGAAGTCAGGGTTTTAATGTGTTATGAATAGGATTTTTGTGGATCACATGACCTTATACAGGTTAAATTTGTCCAAACTGGTGCATTGTGGGATGGACTCAAAATACCCCTCTTCCCTGAACCTTCTGCACACATATTATACACAGTATTGAGATTACATGTACTGTACGTACAAAAAGGATCGCTAATTTCACCTTATGTTTTATTACATAGTCACAGCTGTTTGACCCCATGCAAATAGTCTCTTATTTTTAAAGCAATTATTTTAAGAAGTGGCGACACGATTTTGACAAAGTAGGGACATACTAGAGCTATTACCTCTGCAAAAAATCAGAAAAATCCATTGCAGGAATCTTGCCATATAGGGCTACAAAGGTCAAGATTAAATAGCACCCTCTATATGCCAATTCCCATAGAGGGACGTGTTAAACTAGATTTTTAAGAAAAATCATATTTGCCCACAATGTAATTTCATAAAATTTACACAGGATGAATTTAGTGGTATATAATCCAAATTAGTTGTCAAAAGTGTGTTGCCATTGATATTTTTTGTTTTATTCTGGTTTGTCATAATAAATGAGACATTCAAACAGTGGTGTAGTGATACATACATGTAGGAGAGTATAACAAGGATTATACAGTGCATACCCAAGATGGCCCCAACAACTGTGGTTAATCACATTTTATTGAAAAATACAGCAATTAAAACACTCATAATATTCATAACCTGCCCCAAAAGTATACAGCACATGACCTCATCATGTTCTATCATCTTGCCATGTTTGAAGTTCATTGACTACTCGGTTTAGTCGGTAGAGTGGATCAATAAACATTTTTCTTCCACCCGTGTATACATCCATCCATCCATGTTGTGGGGGCCAAAAAGTGCAACTTTAGAGCATATGTATACTGGCGGAGCGGACCTACGTCACAGAGCTTCACCGCGGTGAAAACAAACCAGGGAAAGCCCAGGGAATCCCCGTATTGCGGTGAAAACAAAGTGCGCAAAAACGAAAAGTACGATCACTGCACAACGGGAGACACTGCACCTTCAATGCATATCGAATGTTTTGTTTTATGCACATTGTTGCTAAGCATATTTTTGCCAAAGGCCCGGATATCCGCTTCCGGCTATTAAGGCTGTAATTTCATTTTTAAATTATATGAGGATATAAATTGGCATTAATCACTTTTGAACATCAAAGTACAAGATAGATCATGTAATAATTTCATAATTATTTATATAGCTATATCAAGTCAGCTCTTCAAAATACACATATTTATTGACCCCCTGTACGTACAATGTATAATTCAGAACTTACAAACAAAATTGATAAATTTAATAAGCCTGAGGGGATATCGGGCTAAGCTACATCAATCATATGATATACTTGCATGGATACACAGGTGCCATCTGACTTGATCAGGTTGAGTATGGTGGGGTGGGGTTTCATGGCAAGACAGGTAGCATTGATGTTATATGAATTGGTGGATGGATTACCTCGCTATGTCGTCAAGTCTGAAGGCAACTATGCACTATCCTATACTTGGTACAATTAATTTATATTTCGAACATTGTCGGAAATAATGCAAGCTTGGGTTTTGGGGTTTTCTTTTGCTATATTATGTTTATTATACATTGAAATGGTTTTAACATTATACTTTGTAAATGATGATGCAGGGTCCAGTGGGCCCTGTGTAAGAACGGCTGTGTGCTGAATAGTAAGCTGCTATTTTTAACCAACTTCTTATTGGTGTCACCCTGTATATTATTTGGGTAACCCTGTATACTAGAATTCATCTACTCCTTCAGAAAATCCTTATAATTTATATTACTTTACAAAAATATATATACTTTTATACACTTCAAATGCAAACTTTACAATATTTTCTCTATTTGACACGCATGATTTTGGCAAATTTCTGATTGCTGGTTGCATATTATTTTTTTCTATTAAAAGGACATGAGATTTTCTGAGGATACACTTTTCTCTACATGTGCCCGTTTCAACAAGAATCTAGCCAAATTCAGTTCCAGAGATGCACATTTTATATTCCAAAATCAGTTCTATAGGCCCCATGTTTGAAAGTCTATGTGTCACACACCTATCCAAAGCAAGGTGGTTCTTGAACCAAGTGTCTTGCCTCTGATCTTGATCAGAAAATGTTTACATTTGCACATGTATTAATTATTATTTCAAAATGTGAGGATGAGAGATCAGAATGCCTCTTTAACCCACCCTTTGACCCCCACTTTGTGTGCACCTCATATGAGGCTTGGGTCAGTGCTTAGACTGACCATGTTTTTGGGGATCGAGAGCATTTGATTTGTGGCAGAAAAAGAAATTGATACATTTTCAAAGAATACTCCTTTAAGCAGCCTACATTAACTTACTCCAATTGGAGTACACCTCATAAGGCAGGGGTTCTCAATAGGCAGTGGCGGGCCAAATCCGGCCGCCAAGGGGATACATAAGAATTTCAAGTATGTTTGGCCCTCAAGTAGGGAACTTTCAAACATGTTTGGCATACTCTGGCCCTTCAGCTGATATAATTGAGTACCCCTGTCATATGGGGCTTGGGTCAGTACTTATACTGACCAGAGTCTGTGATTGTTGATTTGAAATAGGTGGCAGAAAAAAATAAATTGATAGATTTTCAAAGATTGCCCCTTTAATAATCGGCTCACATGACCTCTCACCCCAAATTGAGTACACCACATGTGAACCTTGGGGCCTCCCAGATTAATATAGCAAGCAAGTTAAAAACAATGTTTGTGGTTTTCTTTTGTACTTGTTGTCAAATAAACCTTCGAAACATTCTCAGTAGTTGGTCTACAACCGATCAAGTGCAATTTCAGAGAAATTTGTATCCTCAAAAAATAATCTCCTGTCACTTTAAAGCGACACTGGCACATTTTCAAACAAATATGAAATTCCTTCAATTCACTCTCAAATGACATTCCTTGGAAGAATACAGATATATTTTACACACAAAATACACACCACAAAAGGGATATTTGACTCCATTAGAGGATAAAGACATCCAGTAATTTGTAAGCCAAATTTTGTATTTGTCGTATTTTAAGCAACAAATGTGTCTATTACATATATATCACAGACTCGTACTCATTGATATTAAAACTACAAAAGGTTACAGACCGGTCAACAGGGTGGAAGTCATGGGAATGAATTCCGAAGCATGTTTTCTTGTGTTTAAAACCGCAATGGTCTGTCCTCTGCTGAATAATATCACTCTGGAGTGATTTTTCTTAATAAAATCATTCTGTTTACCACTAAGGGTACTTATTTGGGCTTAACCATATCCGCTGATGGGCTACTCACTTAAAAGCTTTACAATCATGCAAAAAATATAAATTTTTAAAAATCTTCAGGCTGCACTATCTTCTAAATGTGCCAGTGTCTCTGTTTATTTTCAAAATACACTTCTTAGTATCTCTCTACTTAGTTGGAATCTTGGATGACATGATTTGAATACTGATTACAATTTAGCATTTGGGTTCAAAGAAGACATAAAATATTCTCTACATCTGAAAATTTACACATGCACAAAAAAAACAAATGCTGCTAGTTTGGTGTATTGAAAAATTCTAAAATTAAAAACTACATATTTTTTCTTCCATTCCATGAGAATTATCACATACTGAATTGTTTATTAGTCTCAGATCACATGTGGTTTCAATATCATTTGATAAGAAGTATACTTATTGAATAGTTTGTAAGGCTATTCTTCTCAAAGGGAGTCCAACTTTAAACCCCGTTTAACCCTTCAAGAAATGTACCTTTCAACATGAGGAATTTCTCAAAGTATTACATCACTCTTTCAGAGTAAGTTGAAAAGTGGTAAAAGTGGTCCACTCATGAATGACTAATCCTGGTTTAACCCTGGTTTCTGGTTTAAACCTGGGTTAAAGTTAGACTCCCTTTGAGAATAATAGTGACAAACGTGAAACAGATTTTATAAATAAGCATTTAAAAGCTACATGCATACTCGCTAAAAAAATCATTAAATTTTGATAACAATTTGTGACCAAGAGATACTCCATGGATTTATACTTCACATACTCTGAACTCAAATATCATTGAATTTTGACAATATCTCAAAAGAAAGATGGTATGACATAGTATCAAGTGAACCAGGACATGTAACTCCTAGCTCTTATACATGTTGTGTGAACCAGTATCAAGAAACAGATATTCACAAAATTAGGCAAAATCTTACACACTGATTACACTACATGAAAGCCACAATTAAATTTTGATTTGGTCATTATTGAATTAAGTTCAAAGCTAGTGTAAATAGGTACAGTCGCTATTTGATTTCAAATCATAAAGTCAAAATTGAAGTTACTTTTGGGATTTACTAGGTTGAATTGAATTGAGTCAATTACTTTTATGTGAGACAAATGGCCTTCACCATTGCATTTCTGGTTTAAGGAAGAATTCATAACCATTTTTTCTTGAGCCAATATCATTTTCTGGCAGTGTAAACACCACCAGTCTTTAAAGGGCCATGATCCTATCCCTAATAGCCTTGTTCCCAGAACCCCAATTTTACAGGAAGTGGTCAAAATTTTGGTATCAGAAGAAAGCTCATATTTTTTCTGATTTACCTGTGAAAATCTTGGCTAAAGGAGGTTAAGTTTGGATGTTATGAGTGAAAATGTGCCCCATTTTGGTCGACCAATATTAAATTTTACAAAGTACTCTATGGGGATTACAAAATTATGTTTTTAGCTATCACATCAAAACGTGTTGGGGGGGGGGGGGTGGGGAAATATTGGTTGCAAAACTTTACAATTGTGTTGTGTGGTGAAGGCCATTGTATCAAGAAAGGAAAACTTTATATACTTAAATCCTTTAATTACACATAATTAATCCTCTGTCCTCTGGGTATTTTCATAAGGTGACCCATCTGACCCCACTCATGAATTCAGAAACCATTCACCACCCGATAAACCACTTTACTCCGTTAAGGTTTCCAAATCCCCGAATCCATAGGGTGTCAAAAGTGGGTCAAATGGTAACCTATGCTAACACCCGTTTATTAAGAAACAAGGTTGAAATCAAGATGCAACCTTTGTCTAGCGTATATAGGGTCTGTGAAATCGGTAATGCAGAATGGAACTTAATTAAAAATTATAACCTTTTTTAATTTTTCTTTTTTGGTTTTTTGATAATTTTCAACATTCTTCATGGCAAAAGTTATTCAAATTATATAACAGATTAACATGGTGATTGCTCAGAGAACAGAACAAACAACAATCCTGCACCTTACTGCAAAATATAGGGAATCCGAACAGCTTATCCACTTCAGGTTCATTCATCATTTGGCATTATTTTGGGCAAAATTGACACTCAACTCAAAAGACTACAAAACATTCTTCTTACACTTAAATATACTTGTCAGATCCTTTCTTTATGCAGTTCCTTTAAAATGCCTGGGTATATGCTGTGTTACATGATGTGCACGTCTGAATCGCGCATCACAATGAGGGCATTTAAAGGGTTTCTCACCCGTGTGGATTCTAACATGCTGTTTCAAATATGAGGAACTGGTAAAACCTTTTCCACAAGTGTCGCATTTGTACTTTCTTCCCAAGTGCTCATTTTGAACGTGTACCTGTCGTCGCGTACGACACTTGAATTCCTTGCCGCAGTGTTCACACTTGTAGATGTTTTCTCCTCGGTGTTGCCTCTCATGCCATTTAAGATGCCTTATTGTCTTCAAACCTAACCACAATACATGCACTGAAAAGGACGGGCACTACTGTGATTATGAAGAATATGCTCCTTAAGATTGGCCTCGTAATGAAAAGCTTTTCCACATGTAGGACAAATTACATCTTTTTCTTTGGTATGAAGTCTCTCATGCATCCTCCACGAAACCTTGGTGGAGAATTTTTTGCCACAAAATTTGCAGACTAAATATTCCCCTGTGTGTGTGGTGATTTCATGGGATTCTAACTTTGTTTTTGTTTTAAAGGATTCAGTGCAATGTTTGCAGCGGAAGTAATTTGGTTTACAATCAGTTTGATGGGTGTCTCTTTTCTCTTCCGAGTAAAATCGTCTGTAGCAATTCTTACAGTAGAACCTCTGCGATTGGAATGGCTTCTTTCATGATTCATAGCAGTGTTTTTATGTTTGTATTTCTTGCCGCATATTCTGCAAGAAAACCCACTTGCAACTGCACCCGGTTGATCTTGGATGGCATTTGGTAGCAGGTGAGTTTTCATGTGTTCTGTCAACTCTTCCTCAGAGTTAAATTCACCATGACAAAAGTGACAATAGAAATGGTTGGGAGTAGCTTCAGAGGTTACCGGATCTAATGGTTGGCCCAATTCATTCTGGCCTGACTGATTCATACGAAGGTCTTTCACTGCTAGAGTATTTTCAAGATCCTGAATATGTTCGCTTTCATGGCTGCTCTTTTCTTCGTCACTTTTGAATGTCAAATGACAAAAGTTGCACTTGAAGAAAGCGTGAATCATACTGTGCTTTTCAATATCTTCTTGACTTTTGGAAGAATATCCACATGTGGCACACTTATAAACAATCGCGTGTTCTTTAGCGATGTGCCCATCTAACTTCTTTTTGAAACTAAATGTCTCGGCACAATGAGGACATCCAAATTTCTTAAAGTTACGGTGCACTTTCATGTGTTTCTGTAGTTGAGATGCGGCTACAAAACGCCAACTGCAAAATTTGCACTTGTGTGCTCTGGTTTTAGCATGTGCTTTGGCATTATGCTGTTGCAGTTCCGCATCGGACTGGCAAAAGACAAAACAAGCTTTGCAGTGCTTTCCTGTTGCCATGTCAGCATCCTTCAGGTGGAAATCCTGCATATGTTGCTTGAACTCAAAATCCAGCTGGCAGAAGTACTTACACTGACTACATTGGTAACCGAACTTGGGGTGAACCTGTCGCACATGCCCCTTGAGATGTTCCTTTCTCTTAAATGCAAGGCCACACAACTGACAACTATGTGGTCTAGATTTATCTTGTCCAGGTGCAGACTCTTTGTGGAGTAGTTTATGCTGTTGTAGTGCCTTTAACTGATTAATTCCTCTGCCACAGACAGTGCAAATATGTAATGCTTCATGTTCTTTGAGTTCACTTTCTGTTTGAAGAAAACGGCGACAGAATTTGCACTTGAAACCGGTGAAGAGATGAACACGATTCATGTGATCAGCAAGATGAGTGTTCCTTTTGAAAGCCCAAGAACATTTATTACACTTAAAATGTCTCCCCTCATCATCCTGATCACTCTTGGCTTTCTTTCCTGCATCTTTCATAGAATCTTCAGCGGTTTCCTTATCACACAAGTTGGTAACGTCTGTATGCTTTTTCATGTGTTTCTCTAACTGTGACTGGATTAAAAACTTTTTTCCACAAGTATTGCAAAAATGGGACGACTCATGTTCTTTGCGGTCTGCTTCTGTGACAAACTCTTTTCGACACACACCACATGGAAAAGTGGTAAATGAGTGCTTTTCTTTTAAGTGACATATCAGTTGTTTGGATGATTTCAAGCTTGCTTGACAAATATGGCAGTCTAGTTGAGTTTCACCTTTGTTAGGTAAAATTTTGCTGGATTTGTTGTCCTGCTTCTGGGTGCCTTGTTCGTTTATAGACTTTCCTGTAGAGTGGAACTCCATGTGCTTCTCCATCAATTTCAGGTTAATAAACCGTGATTGACATAAGGAACAGTCATGCGAAGCCTCGTGCTCTGCTAGATGCACTTCAGTCGCACAAAATTTACGACACAATTTGCATTTAAATCCATCCTTGCCGTGTACCCTTTTCAAGTGCATGGCAAGGTCATAATTTTTCTTCAGTCCAAATGAACAGATGTGACATTTGTATGGCCGAACCTCAGTATGCTGGGTTGAATGTTTCGCCAGACCTCTTGTAGTTTCAAATATCTTGTGGCAGATGGGGCACTCATTCTGTGATGCAGTTGGGCCCTTTTGTTTAACATCCTGTCCATCTGGTATCACATAGTAGTTATCATCTGACTTGCTATCTTGTGATTCCTCTTTGATGTGGATTTTTTTGTGGGCTTCAACCTGTGACAATGTTTTAATGCAGATGCCACAAACAGGACATGCGTGAAGTGCTTCGTGTTTCATAAGCTCATCCTGTGAGGGACAAAATGCTCTGCACATGCTGCATTTGAAACCCTCGTAGGAGTGTACTCTTTTCATGTGATCAGAGAGATGTGCATTCCTCTTAAATCCTAGTGGACACAAAGTACACTTAAATGGTCTATGCTCAAAATGCTGATCAGAATGTCTTTTAAGACCTTGAGGAGTTTTAAATATTTGGTAACAAATTGCACATTGGTTAGGAGGTGTTTGTGGGAAGTCTGATCCCTTTGGTGGTGATTGTCTCTGATTCCCTTCTGATGATGTTCCAGGTTGAGACCTACTTGGTTCAGTGGAAGATGTTGGGATTCCATCCCTCTCAAATGTCAGATGCCTCTGTCCTTGGGTGTCAACAGACATTGATTCAGGTGGTGACTCCTCTTGTCTTGGTACAGCCACAGGTGTAAGTGCATTTGAAATTGTTGGACTTCCTGATTCAAAAGTGCTCATTCCAGAATACTGCTGGCATGGTTTGCTCTTATCATCACAATGGGGTTATCAACATACGACAAAGGCCGTTTTTGTAAGGATACATCGCTTTCAGTTGCCATAGGATCTTGAAAACTACTTGGAGCTGCACTCACACTGCCTAAGAAGTCTGTACCCACACTAATTTCTTGACCACTTAACACTTTATTCACATTGCTAACATGAATTATTTGGGTTTTGGGAGTTGCTTCACTACACATTCCAACATGTTTCCTCAACATATAGAGTGCTGTGAAGACTCTTCCACACTTTGGGCAGGTGTGCTCTGCTTCATGCATTTTCAACTCACTTTCATTCATACAAAATCTCTTACACAAATCACACTTAAACCCATTCACTCCATGAACTGACTCAGCATGATGTTTAAGATGAGAGTTTTTCTTAAAGGCCAATGCACATTGGTTAGGAGGTGTTTGTGGGAAGTCTGATCCCTTTGGTGGTGATTGTCTCTGATTCCCTTCTGATGATGTTCCAGGTTGAGACCTACTTGGTTCAGTGGAAGATGTTGGGATTCCATCCCTCTCAAATGTCAGATGCCTCTGTCCTTGGGTGTCAACAGACATTGATTCAGGTGGTGACTCCTCTTGTCTTGGTACAGCCACAGGTGTAAGTGCATTTGAAATTGTTGGACTTCCTGATTCAAAAGTGCTCATTCCAGAATACTGCTGGCATGGTTTGCTCTTATCATCACAATGGGGTTATCAACATACGACAAAGGCCGTTTTTGTAAGGATACATCGCTTTCAGTTGCCATAGGATCTTGAAAACTACTTGGAGCTGCACTCACACTGCCTAAGAAGTCTGTACCCACACTAATTTCTTGACCACTTAACACTTTATTCACATTGCTAACATGAATTATTTGGGTTTTGGGAGTTGCTTCACTACACATTCCAACATGTTTCCTCAACATATAGAGTGCTGTGAAGACTCTTCCACACTTTGGGCAGGTGTGCTCTGCTTCATGCATTTTCAACTCACTTTCATTCATACAAAATCTCTTACACAAATCACACTTAAACCCATTCACTCCATGAACTGACTCAGCATGATGTTTAAGATGAGAGTTTTTCTTAAAGGCCAATGCACACAGACTACATTTGTAAGGTCTAACTTCTGAGTGGCTTTGCTCATGAGCTTTAAGAGTTTTGACAGAATTAAATGATCTAAAGCAAATTTTACACGGTGCAGAGAAATTCTGGATAACAGGATTGTTCTGTTGCTTCTCTGCTAGGCCAAAAGTTTTAGTAGGACTACTGATTTGTACAAAACCTTGTTCATAATTGATCTGGAATGAAGTACCCTGTTCTGTATTTAGATTCTGGCAAGATTGAAGATTGACTTCATTACTTGCAGTAATTTGGCAATTTGGAATACTTTGTTGGTTCTCCACTAGCAGATCAGAGGTTTTTGTAGTACTAATATTCTCTGTCAGTCTCTGCTCAAAACTGGTCTCAGATGCAGGACTTTCTTGTAGACCCCGATTCTGGTAAAAGTGGTAATTCATTTCCTTGCTCACAGATGATTTGGTAGGACCATTATTTTCATCAAACCCTTGCTCAAGATTGATCTGGGATGAATTACTCTCTTTCTGATCTAGATTCTGATGTGATTGATCATTCATTTTCTTACTGGACATAATCTGACTATTTGGACTACTTTGTTCTTTTTCTTTGGCTGACCCAAAGGTTTTGGTAGGACCCTGTTCAAACCCTTGTTCATGATGGATTTCAGCTGAAGTTCGCTCTTCTTGACCTAGATTCACAGAAGATGAACAATTCATTGTTTTATTTACATTGCTGAGATCGATTGCTGATATACTTGTCTGGTGAATCTCTGCCCCGCTACCTATCTGTGAAGTTTTATGTCCACGATCCAACACTTCATCATTTCGAAATGCTGTCCTGTGCTTGCTATAAGAGGGATGTTAGGATTAGTATCATGTAGACCACCTCCTTCAAAATATATCTGAGATGAACTACCAGGTTCTCTATCTATAGGTTCTGTCTTTATGGTGATTGCACATGGGTCAGCTCTAATGGCAAGAGTTGAGGTTTGGTCACTATGGCGATCAGTTTTCTGAAAATAGGTTGAGGGGGTCTCTGCGCCATGCAGAGGTTGATCTGGTTGGTGTGCTTCTACTGGAAATTCAGCTTTGACACTTTGAGTTGGGTCTTCTGAAGGAGTCGCCCGGGGATTTTCAGACTGGGATTCATCATCAAAACTCTCACAGTCCACAGTTTGAGGTGTTCCAATCATTTCAATGGTAGAGTTTTCTGAGACCAGACTTGCCGTGTCCTCTGTACCAGAGGTGTCTCCATGTCCTCCATGCTGAATAGCTCTTATATGTGCAATTATTGCCCTCTTCTTACACTTATCTTCATGCTCATCTCTGATTTTATTTTTGAGAAATTTCTTGGGACAAAAACTGCACCTGTACGGGAAATTTTCTGCATGACAAAGCTCGTGAAACTCCAATGCACCATCGCATGAGAAGGTCTGGAAACAATACTTACAATTGAATTTTCTACTTGGATCAGTTTTACTAAATTGTTGCCCTGTCTGGGAAACTGTAATAATTCTGTCACCTGTCGAAGAGGGTGGAGCACTGCATTTTGGTGGAGTAACAGGTTCTAGTTTGGGGTTGCCATCCTCTGTTAAGTGTACAACATCACTATTTGAGGAAAAGGTACTGCTACCATGTCCTGGTAAAAGGCTATGCATGTCACTCTCAGTAGGAGCAGCAGTATTGTCTGTTGAGACTGGTTCTGATTTGATGACAACAGGAGAGGTGGGCTGTTGTGGTTTATTCGCCGATGTTACTGCCGACATTGTGTGATGAGAATCAGATTACTGTGTAAAAATAAATATAAAGAAAGTAATATTACGATTCATACAGAAACTGAGATAATGGACAACTATAATGCTTCCAGTTTTTTTTATTATATTATTTTTTATTTAACAGGGGCTTAACATGTTCCAAGGTTGTGGGCTTTCAACTATCCTCTTTGTCAGAGGGGTGATATTTAGAAAAAGACATGTCAAATGAAACTGATAATACTGGTGGATAAAATACAAAAGGTCACATTAGGGACTGATCTGGGGCCTCTTGTACTGAAGGCAGTGATATAGCCAAAGTGTAACACATTTTCTGGTGAGAAAATAAGTTAATCTGCAGGATATTTACAATTTGCTGTTCAGAGATTCTCAACACAGTACAATCTACTTTCAGTGTGTAGATAGGGGCTAGCTTTTTGAATTGTGGTAGAAAGGGTTCTTTATGGCTGCATCATAAAATATTGGACTTTAGGGTGGGCAATGTTTTCTTTTGGGTGTTTATAGCATCTTCTATTGCCAGTTTATTCATGTTTTGTACAATATTTTGTATAAAATATTACTTATTTTACAAAATGTCAATGTTAAAGGTAATTTAAGATATGACAAAAAATCTGTGACATGATGGATTATGTATCCACATTATCTTTATGATATGAAAATGTGTGTGAGAGCACATTGGCGTAGCTAGTAGATGTGGCGCCCGGGGCAAGATGTTAACATGGTGCCCCCCCTCCCCAGTGTGTAGCGTGTGCAAAAACAGGCGCGGGTGGAATCCAGGGGCTTGCCTTAGGGCTCCTAATGTGGCCCCGAGGCAAAGCCCCTTACGGGGAAGCCCCGGAAGCTCTCATGTTTTAGCATGTTTGAGTGTCTTCGGAGAGCTCTCAGGTATCTCATTTTCTTGAAGCAGATGAACTATCACTGGAGTAGGTCCAGGGGCCGGAACCCTGGGAATCTGTCGGGTTTTAGCATGTTTGAATGCCTTCGGAGAGCTCTCATTATTTCATTATCATGAAGCAAATGATCTTTACTTGCCCCTGGTGAGGGTCCAGGGGGATAAGCCCCCGGAAGCTCTCGGGTTTTAGCCAAGTTTGAGTGCCTTCAGAAAAGAACTACACTGCCCCTTGCGGAGGTCCAGAGGGCGGATTCCCCGGAAGCTCTTAGCATGTTTGAGTGCCTTCAAACAGCTCTCTGTTATCTCATTATCATGAAGCAAATGATCTTTACTTGCCCCTGGTGAGGGTCCAGGGGGATAAGCCCCCGGAAGCTCTCGGGTTTTAGCATGTTTGAATGCCTTCGGAGAGCTCTCATTATTTCATTATCATGAAGCAAATGATCTATACTCGATGCTGGCAGTGGTCCAGGGGGGAAGCCCCGGAAGCTCTCAAGTTTTAGAAAGTTTGAGTGTCTTTAAATGGCTTTCAGTTATGGCCTACTGCCCCCTGTGACAGTGTAAATTTTATTTTTCCCCAACGTCATTTCAGCGCCATCCTGAGGTGGCGCCCGGGGTACGTGCCCCCCTTGCCCCCCTAGCTACGCCACTGGAGAGCAAGATATAGAAGGATAGAAGAAAGGAAGGAGAGAAAGAGATTTGTGAAGTATGTTGAGCAGTTCATTGGATTAAATTCTACCATATTTAGTACTATGTTACGATAGCTTCGTATTTTTGAATGAAGGTGTTAAAGAACATGAGAATAAGGTATTGTTTATATTGGTTTCTGTCGTATAGCTATCGTGTCATATCACACAGACGACACCACTATTTTAGCATAAAACAACTTGTCTAACCCTCATTCTACTTAAAATAATGCTGTCACCCATGTGGATATGACACGATAGATATACGCGTCAGAGGCTAAAAACAATACCTGCGCCCTTTTAACAAAACCAATTACAAAACTGTATATTGGCCTTTGGATAACCAATTTTCCTACACTTGGACAGCACATTAACTTTTGTCCAAAATGTCCAAATGACCATAAGTTTGCATCATTGAAAACTTTTAATAAAGTGAACAATGACCCCACACTGTGACCTATGGTTACAGGGTCAAAGGTCAAATGTCTCATGGTTTTGATTGTGGTCTTTGACCAATTCATGGCTGGTTGTATTTATACTGATCTAATAATCGAATTGTATTTTGACCTGTTATTGTTAGATGATCTTGACACATTCAATTCAGCTGTAAGGCCACTTAACCCTAACCCGGACCGGGTGGTTTTGCCGAACATCGGTCCAGATGCAACGAGATGCAATCTATTTTTATTTTTAGCGGCCCAGATGCAATGAGAAACAAATTTTGCGTTTCACTGCATCTCGGACGTTTTTCCCGGCCACAAGAATAAGTAGCGTACAGTCGATAACGGCCCAGATGCAACGAGGAACCATCGCGTCATTTTCTTTGGAGACGTCCCAGATGCAACGAGGAACATGGCATCATTTTCCCGGAAGACGGTCCCAGATGCACGAGGAACATCGCGTCATTTTCCGAAAGGCCGTCAGGTGCACCAACGAGAAGCATCGCGTGCGAATGCAATGAGAAGCATTGTGCATTCTACGGGCAAACCGTCCGAAATGCAATGAAAAGCATCGCATCATTTTCCTGGAATGACGTCCCAGAAGATGAACGAGGAACATCGCGTAATTTTCACGGAAAAGACGTCCCAGGTGCAATGAGAGTCATTTGCGCAACAAAAAGAGTTGTTGACGGCCGAGAAACATTTTCTGACTGGTACCACGTTTTTGTTGCACCTCAATGCGTCTGGGCCGTGTTAGGGTTAATGATTTAAACCCAATGAGAACTATGAGCAGATTGGTCACTCACAATGGAACTTATGTGATTTTTTGAGCCAATCAGTAAACTGGTAAAAGTGGTGGTAGCTTAAATATTTGGAAACTGCATTTCTACTGGTTATTGAATTGAATATGAATATGATGTAATTAGCCAATCAGATATGCTGTATGAAATATGAAAGGCAGGAAGTACTCGGGGGGTTAAGCATCCTCTATGAACGAAAGAAATGAAAAGGAATAATGAATGAGGCCCGGGAGTGAGGAGAAAGATAAGTGTGATAATGGAAATTTTAAGTGTTCTTCCAGCTGTAGGCGGTGGCCACTAGAATTCTGCAGTTCTTGGCTTTCACAGTCACAGAATATAGATTGGGTTGGGCTGGCTTTTTGTAACTAGGCAATCTTAACAAATATGCAAATAGGGTACTTAAGTAAATTTGCTGATGAGATGGGACATCAATGCTTAATACTATTACCCACATACCATACCAAATTTCATGAAAATTGGTAATTTCCTTCTATTAGTATTAACGATTACCAGGCACCGCTGGGCAGGCAACAAGCTACAGTGGGGAAGTGTAATCGGCAGGCATGCTTCTTACTGCTGGTGTGATATTAGCCCTCTAGCAAGAATTTGGCAGAAAAACATTAATTTTAGACAGGCAGTTTTAATTAGCAGCAATGGGTCTCCCAAGGAGTAAATGTTTTTTTCATTTTTCTGATTTGGCAATTATGCAAATCACTGATAGTGCCTTTAACCTCCTGCTTGGGCTCTGTTGGCAGTGTTGCTAGCACAAGTTGTCTTACCTTACACATCATTTACGCTCCCACAGCTTCTCTACTGCTGGGACACAGCGCCACCTATTCCGTATCCGCATCGCTAATTGGCCGGCTATTCTTAGACATGCGCTACATCATGGGACTCCCTAGCAGCCAAACGCTGTGTTAAAGGCTCAGCGATTAGCTTGAACAAGGAATGAAAACAAGGCGGTTCTCGAACCACAAATCTCGCCTGCTTTCGCGTATAGCTGTAAGACAAAGAGCAGCACACCAGATTGCAACTGTACAAGTAGAGTGTTCCCAAAGAAGTTGTGCAAGCAGATACAGTGGAGGATTGCAGGTATCCCCCTCTTTTTTTCTTCTTTCTTTTTGAAGCATTGCATTCTACGGGCAAACGTCCGAAAGATGCAATGAAAAGCATCGCATCATTTTCCTGGAATGACGTCCCAGAAGATGAACGAGGAACATCGCGTAATTTTCACGGAAAAGACGTCCCAGGTGCAATGAGAGTCATTGCGCGACAAAATCGCTTGTGAAGGCGAGATGCAATGGAGAACATTTTCTGACGGTGGCAGGGTACCACGTTTTTGTTGCACCTCAATGCGTCTGGGCCGTGTTAGGGTTAATGATTTAAACCCAATGAGAACTATGAGCAGATTGGTCACTCACAATGGAACTTATGTGATTTTTTGAGCCAATCAGTAAACTGGTAAAAGTGGTGGTAGCTTAAATATTGGAAACTGCATTTCTACTGGTTATTGAATTGAATATGAATATGATGTAATTAGCCAATCAGATATGCTGTATGAAATATGAAAGGCAGGAAGTACTCGGGGGGTTAAGCATCCTCTATGAACGAAAGAAATGAAAAGGAATAATGAATGAGGCCCGGGAGTGAGGAGAAAGATAAGTGTGATAATGGAAATTTTAAGTGTTCTTCCAGCTGTAGGCGGTGGCCACTAGAATTCTGCAGTTCTTGGCTTTCACAGTCACAGAATATAGATTGGGTTGGGCTGGCTTTTTGTAACTAGGCAATCTTAACAAATATGCAAATAGGGTACTTAAGTAAATTTGCTGATGACAGATGACATGCTTAATACTATTACCCACATACCATACCAAATTTCATGAAAATTGGTAATTTCCTTCTATTAGTATTAACGATTACCAGGCACCGCTGGGCAGGCAACAAGCTACAGTGGGGAAGTGTAATCGGCAGGCATGCCTTCTACTGCTGTGTGATATTAAGCCCTCTATCACGATTTGGCATGAAAAACCTTAATTTTAGACAAGGGCAGTTTAAATTAGAGCAGCAATGGGTCTCCCCAAGTAGTAAATGTTTTTTTTTCATTTTTCTGTATTTGGCAATTGCAAATTCACTGATAGTGCCTTTAACCTCCTGCTTGGGCTCCTGTGGCAGTGTTGCTAGCACAATTGTCTTACCTTACCACATTTACCTCCCCATAGCTTCTCTACTACTGCTGGACAACAGCGCCACCATATTCCTATCCAATTCCGATCGGTAATTGGCCGGCTATTCTTATACATGCGCTACATCATGGGACTTTTCCCCTAGCTAGCGGCCAAACGCTGTGTTAAAGGCTCAGCGATTAGCTTGAACACGGATATGGAAAAAAACGGTGTTTCTCGCGGTACCTTGGATATCGCTGATAATCAACAATCAGGTGGTCGATTAGAAACGGGTTCCTGACAAAAAAGACCCCTTAGCTCACTAGTTTTTGTAAGCCTGGCGTGTGGCATGACTTGACAGCAGCAATCGAGAATTGAGCCAGCTGATAAGGTAAGAAAATTGCTTGTATGGATCGTTTTTTTCACGTTTTTTTCGTCTTTTTCCAAAAATAGATCTATCGTATATTATACTAGTCAGCTAACTAGACAATTTAGTTAGGAATATTTTGGTGCGTAAATCTTTACGATAGGCCAAGTATTTGCGCAATCTCCAGTGTACCGCAATGTACAAAAAATCCGAATCAACGCTATCTGACACTGTGTGTACGTGGAGTTTCCCATGCTCAGCCGATTATGATGTGGTTGATAACTCCCTAGCGCAGTGAAGATTTGCCAAGGTTTGCTAAGATTCAACAATGGCCGGCGCTGTGTGCCAAGACGACACATAAATGGTGTGCTTACATCATTGGCCGAGTTGTCAAGGTTGTTGCATTTTGGCCATACCATTGGGTGGCTTTTATTTTGCACTATAAGTCACTTAATTCTTTCACTTTGATTGAAACCGGCACCATTGTTTATCTTGATTCTTTTGCTTTATTTTGGTATGCAACACATGCAAACTTGGGATTCCATTGCTTAATCCCTAGTATAGTTCCATAACGCTATGGAAATTTAGTGAGGATGCTAAATTTTAGCAAGTAAAATTCTACGGTTGTATTAGAAATTTAATTAAAACATACTATTCAGCAGTGATGGAGAGTTGTTTCTCTTTCTATAAATGGTGCATTTAAACCTGAAATTTTGTGTTTTTGATCACAAAAATGAAGTGATTTCTCTCGCTGTTGCAAATTTGTCGCGCTCGTCGCTTTGCAAGGTGCGGAATTCTGTAACATTTTGATGTTTCGCTGGTATTTTTGTGCCATTCAATGCATTACATTCTTGATTTTGTTTCAATTGAGAATGTTTCTAATAAGACTTAAATTACAAACATTGAGGAAATCAGAATCCCAAACCTGATAATTTTGATTTTTTTCCTTCCAAAGTCAATTCCGCCACAGAAGTCTATGGGTGTGATCACAGTCCCTAAAAAGGTGCAACGAGAGATTTCAAATAACAGCCTTAAAGTTCAGGTAAAAAATGTGAACATTCTGATTTTTGCACCTGTGTAAAGCTTTCTATCAAAATATCCCCATCTGAAAGGATTAAGCTACACTGTAGTTCTGCAAGCCACACCGTTGCATTTTTGTGGGCCGCCAGCTATAGCTGGCAGGACCACTTAGCAATCCGTTGTGCGTGTGTATGTGTGTGTGTGTGGATGTGTGTGTGTATGTGTGTGTCACAAATTGTTAAGTTTTTTTTTAAATTGACCTCAATTGAAAAGTTTAACTTCAATTGGAACCAAACTTCTGTCATAGGTGCACAATGGGATTTTTTTTTTTTTTTTTTTTTTGATTCTTTTGCTTTATTTTGGTATGCAACACATGCAAACTTGGGATTCCATTGCTTAATCCCTAGTATAGTTCCATAACGCTATGGAAATTTAGTGAGGATGCTAAATTTTAGCAAGTAAAATTCTACGGTTGTATTAGAAATTTAATTAAAACATACTATTCAGCAGTGATGGAGAGTTGTTTCTCTTTCTATAAATGGTGCATTTAAACCTGAAATTTTGTGTTTTTGATCACAAAAATGAAGTGATTTCTCTCGCTGTTGCAAATTTGTCGCGCTCGTCGCTTTGCAAGGTGCGGAATTCTGTAACATTTTGATGTTTCGCTGGTATTTTTGTGCCATTCAATGCATTACATTCTTGATTTTGTTTCAATTGAGAATGTTTCTAATAAGACTTAAATTACAAACATTGAGGAAATCAGAATCCCAAACCTGATAATTTTTGATTTTTTTCCTTCCAAAGTCAATTCCGCCACAGAAGTCTATGGGTGTGATCACAGTCCCTAAAAAGGTGCAACGAGAGATTTCAAATAACAGCCTTAAAGTTCAGGTAAAAAATGTGAACATTCTGATTTTTGCACCTGTGTAAAGCTTTCTATCAAAATATCCCCATCTGAAGGATTAAGCTACACTGTAGTTCTGCAAGCCACACCGTTGCATTTTTGTGGGCCGCCAGCTATAGCTGGCAGGACCACTTAGCAATCCGTTGTGCGTGTGTATGTGTGTGTGTGTGGATGTGTGTGTGTATGTGTGTGTCACAAATTGTTAAGTTTTTTTTTAAATTGACCTCAATTGAAAAGTTTAACTTCAATTGGAACCAAACTTCTGTCATAGGTGCACAATGGGATTTTTTTTTTTTTTTTTTTTTTGATTCTTTTGCTTTATTTTGGTATGCAACACATGCAAACTTGGGATTCCATTGCTTAATCCCTAGTATAGTTCCATAACGCTATGGAAATTTAGTGAGGATGCTAAATTTTAGCAAGTAAAATTATACAGTTGTATTAGAAATTTAATTAAAACATACTATTCAGCAGTGATGGAGAGTTGTTTCTCTTTCTATAAATGGTGCATTTAAACCTGAAATTTTGTGTTTTTGATCACAAAAATGAAGTGATTTCTCTCGCCGTTGCAAATTTGTCGCGCTCGTCGCTTTGCAAGGTGCGGAATTCTGTAACATTTTGATGTTTCGCTGGTAATTTTGTGCCATTCAATGCATTACATTCTTGATTTTGTTTCAATTGAGAATGTTTCTAATAAGACTTAAATTACAGACATTGAGGAAATCAGAATCCCAAACCTGATAATTTTTGATTTTTTTTCCTTCCAAAGTCAATTCCGCCACAGAAGTCTATGGGTGTGATCACAGTCCCTAAAAAGTGCAAACGAGAGATTTCAAATAACAGCCTTAAAGTTCAGGTAAAAAAATGGAAATTCTGATTTTTGCCACCTGTGTAAGAACTCCCGTTAAAGACTTGATGTGTACTCTGCAGTGGAAAGAGAACAAACTTAATGATCGGTTGTTATAACACATGCTAATGCTTATTTTTAAATGCTTCCAAGGTCTTGCCCCAGGTTACCTTTCCTCTCAGTACACTTTTATGCACTCAGTTCATTTTAAGGGTACCAGAAGTCAAACCACAAACTCTTTGTATTGCAACCCCCACCTTGGACCTAAATGCAGGGAAACGACGTTCCATATGGAGCAACCAAAATATGGAACAGTCTTCTTTCAGATATCCGCTGTAACTATTTAATACAAGGAGTCTATCTAAGCTAAAGCATCTACATTGTAAATCCCATCATAAACATATTTTGACTAATGTAGATGGCGATAGTTTTCAGTATACCTCAGTGCTTATTTGATTTTGTTGTTCTGTGTTTATATTTTCTCTTATGTTAATGTCTGCTATAAGTTTCATTCTGTACAATGTGTATATATGCAGGGCCCCCTTGGAAATCAGTGCTCTTGTCACTGAAGGGGCACCGCCTAAAGAAAGTTTAAATAAAAATAAGAATACAAAAATAATAAAAGCTTTCTATCCAAATATCCCCATATGAAGGATTAAGCTGACACTGTAGTCTCCAAGCCACACCGTTGGCATTTTTTTCTCGGTTTTTTCCTGGCGACGGTTTGGCAAAGTGTATGCTGAAATTGGGAGTGCTCCGCTCCCCATTCTCTTGACGGTGGCATATTTCAATTTTCTTTTATAGGTATGATCATCCAACATTTGATGTTAGATATTTTTAGTTGAAACAATCGTGATTGTAGGTTGTTATTGAGCCAAGTTATGGGCAAAACTTTGTCTTGTGGATTTGCTCAAAAAATGTGACCGTCATTACAGATTGCTATGGTGAAAAAATTAAAATGTAGCCAGAGTACCTGTTTTATAGGACTTGTTTGCCATATTGCTGAAAAGCGCTTCTAGGTGGGTGGAAAGAGCAATTAGTTTTGAGTAACTTAGACTTGTTGAAATATTCAAACACAATTTTAGCCTAAATCATTCAGGCCATTCCATGTCAACAATTGAGATGTGCACCGCAGCCGTCGGGGATTTTTTTCGCTTTAAGTTGTGGTGGTAGACATTTATGAGATATAAAATCCTGAATTTTGACGTCATAGTCCATTTCGTTTCCCGCTAGAGCATTGAAATTTAGGGGGGTTCACCATCAAAGTGCCGCCCAATGTGAAAGACTGTGTGGAGAGGGTCACAGATTAGTAGTGGAGCCCTTACACAACCTTTGAAAATCACTATGTTTGGTAATATTGGGTGTAGAATTCAATCTGGCATCAGAAAGTTCATAGCGTGGTTACTTTTAGAGTTAATGATGCCTAAATATGCGCCTTTGTTCTTCGGGGCCAAGTCTGGGGGTCATAACTCAAAGTAAGAAAATTTTTTTCTTGTCCATCTTATGGTCAACCAGAGTTACAAGGTAGACACTTTAACCATACAATTATGAACCCATGAGAAAATAATAAGTGAGGTACCGCCCCTTGAAAATGGCAATTGTACTTTTTGAAACATTTTGAACCCCCCTGAAAACCAAGGTTGACATTTCGACACCACCCCCGCTACTCAGATAATGTTGAAGAAAAAATATATCATTTAAACACTTTCACTGAAAGAACTAGCTTGGTTTCTTTTATTTTGTCACAACAAAAATACACCTCAAAGTTACCACACTAAAGTATATGTGACCCAGAGGTCATTTGTACCTGCCCGTTTGGGTTATCACCATATACATTCGATGGGGATATCAGCAAAGTGTCTTATGCTGAAAACAATGAAGACATCAAACACCACGCTGGTTTTCTTTCAAGAATAGTTCTTTTGATGATTTGTAACTTCAACATATCTGAAGTGAGGGGTGGTGTCGTATGTCAACATTGAATTTCAGGGGGGCCAATATATGTCAAAATGCAAAATTAAGAGTTTTTCAATGGTGTACCTCCCTTATAATACTTACCTAAGGTACTTATTAGTGTACTGGTAGAAGGTCCAGCAGTGTGACTCAGATTAACAACAAAATCAACATTAAAATATTGTTCCTTTAGGAAAGTCGGACCCCCCCAACTTGGTCCCAGATGGAAAGATATTGCATTTTTGCCACCCAAAATAACAAAAACACCTTTAAAAAAAAAATGCATATTTTTTTCGATGCCAGATTTAAATTCTACAACAAAAAATTCCCGGCGAATTAGTGATTTTCAAAGTTGGGAGAGTTCCTTACAAGTTTTATGGACCTCTAAATTGGTCCTTTTCGCATCATACAGCATTTTGATGGTGACCCCCTACATTTCAGAATGCCTCCTGGGGAAAAACGAAAGGCCGGTATGAAGCTCAAAATTTCAGGATTTTTTCATTCTCATCAATATCTATCATCCCACCAAAAGAAAAAAAATCCATGACATGCATGCGGTGCACATCTCGCGTGTTGACATGGAATAGCCTTCCACAAAGCAGAAATTTTCCAAACCTGGGTCACAACTTTTTGGATGTTTTGTGTTATGCGCCACCACGCAAAGACCAAGGGGTATAACGATCTAAACATTTTGCCACTCATGCACCAGTTTAACAAAAAAAAAAAAAAATATCTTTACATAAAGCCAAAAGGTAGGAGCAAATGACAAAATTCCAGCCGTTTATATTGAAATTATAAGCATACAAAATGATTTTGTTCATTTGAAGTTATACAAGGTAAGGGAATCTATTGAGTGTTTAAGCTATGACTATGATGTTACAGCATACATTAGGCCCGAGAATCGGTCCATTACAAGACTTGGACTTTAACATTGCTGACATTATGGTGGGTCTTTCTTATGGCCCGAGCCTGGTAAATTCATTTTTCGTGGGAGCGCCCCTAATTTTAAATTTGGACCGATTCTCAACGTTATTGCAACCCGATGAAACAAAAAATGTAATTTCGAAATACCCTCATATGCACGAAATGTAAGAAGCTTACATATGACCTTTGACAACATAATGACTTTGAGTTCAGGAAAAAATGCCGCTGAAGAACAAGTTGCATTTCAAAGAACTCAAAGCGGCAACTTTCTGCCATGTATTGTGGAGGTGTACAAATGCGCGGCACTGAATAAGGTATTTATATGATGCATCTTGATCTTATTAACTAGTTTCGAAACCGATCGCTTGTTTTAAGTCAACAAAACAGCTAAATTTTAGATTAAACACGTGAGATGTGTTGTTGTTGTCAGTTACATTTTTTGCATACACTTAAAGAATTAGTATTTAGCCACATGCTACGAATGGGGGGCAACGTTAAAACTGGGATGAAAAAAAAGTTATTGGTTAAACTAATTCATATGCACGAAATGAAGGCACTACATACTGACCGTGAAACATTCCATATGACCTTGACAGGAAAAATCGCTGCTTGAAGAACAGTTGCATTTTCAACACTCAAGCGCAACTTTATGCCATGTACTGTATGTGGAGGTTTACAAATGCGGCATGAATAAGGTATTTATATGATGCATCTGAATCTATACTAGTTTTGAACCGATTCGCTGTTGTAATTCAACACCAGCTACTTTTAGATTAAACCACGTGAGGTGGTTTGTTGTTTGTCAGTTACAATAGAGTTTTGCTTACCATGGCAAGAAGTTAGTATTCTGCCACTGCTACGATTGGGCACGTTAACTGGATGAAAAAAAATGTAATTTTAAACTAACTCATATCACGAATGACAGCCCTTACATATACCCTTTACACATTCATTGACCTTGTGACAGGAAAAATCGCTGCTTGAAGAACAATTGCACTTTTCAAACAACTCAAGCGCAACTTTATGCCATGTACGTATTGGAGGTTTACAAATGCGGGCAGTGGAAATAAGGTACATGATGCATCCGATCTTATAACTATTTTTAGAACCTATCCTGTATTTCATTCAACAACACAGTTAGATTGAAACATCGTGAGGTGGGTTGTTGTTGTCCACTGTTACACTAGAGTTTTTGGATCCGTTGCATGGACACAATACCACTAGCCTAGTACAATAGCATCGCATTAATTTTCCAGTCCAGTTTCCTATCCCAGCTTCTGTACAAAATCGCCTCCACGTTTGTAGCATAATTCGGTAGTATCCACTAGCCTAGGCCTGCCAATTTTTTTTTCATGAATGATATCTGCCGTCTATATGTTTTTATTTTGGCAATTCAACCCTAAATGTGCGACAAAGTTATCAATGCAATCTTTAGCTACTTTTATTGAATGACATTTTTGTTACGGAAAAACAACCCAGATATCATGAAAAATGAATCAGGTATAGAGCAATCAACTAGCGGGCATACCCCCCACTGTCCCCGGCGTTTCGAATTTTGATTGATACTGGGACAGTGGGGCAACATTCATGTAAAAATAATGAAGAGTCGTGCGCTCGTGGCACAAGAGCGCCCGAAATGTCGAAATTACTACTTCAATTACAGACTTTTGGCACAACAGTGATTAGATACGACCCGAAGATGTTCTAATGTAAATGATAGTAATCCATCCATTTATTGAAGAAATAAAGTTCGATTTGCATTCCTGTGAAAAATCGAGAAATTAATTCCCCCGCTAAACATACATAATTGTCCGCCTCCTGGGAGTGATGGGCCCAGGGGGAATTACCCCAAATAGTGACGAGTCGTAAATCAGGGAATGCGCAAAAAATTAAAGGGAAATTTGCACTCATTGAATTTTGATATGAATTCCGCCCAACTTATGAGTGAGTAGTAAAGCAATGTGAAAGTTAATAACCAGCACAAGTTATAGAGAACACCGCGATAATTTGACAAAAACATCGAGTGCGGGTTTGGTCATTTGTTGACCCCCATGTCAGAGCGGACATTCTGACACGCCCTATTCGGGTTTTATAATTCCGTTTAGCTCCGTGTATTGGAGCTAATTGGGAATTTAGCGTTGAATTTAGACATGGACGGTATGCGGTCTCGCATAAGAATCTATCGGTGGTCCGTTATGTTATGTACCTTTGAAAGAGGCGATCTGACACCATTTTTTACTCAACAACGGCGAAAACAACACGGACCATTCATGATGAAATATGATTAGTACATGATTTCAGATGCGTCTAGGGCGAACAAAAAGTTTGTAGTTGGCATTTTCTTCCTTTTGATAGGGCGACTATCGGGAGTCAAAGGAAGACTACGAATTCAGCCAGTATCCAGGGGGCCACGTGTATTCAAAGGATGGATATTATGCCTGTGAACATGGACTTGCAAAATGCACCCTAAACACGCATTTTCACAGACTACAAACAGGACTAACATCTATACCCTAACAAGTATTTTATCTGTATTATTGATCCCTCAACAAGTACGCAGGCATTGAATCGTAAAATACACTTTATTATCTTGCTTCGCTTTTACTTCCCAAGTTCCGACTTCAATATTTGGATGATTTGATCCCTGCTTAATGAGATTATAACATGACAATTTCAGGGTTAAGAAAAAAAATACCTTTTTTCCATATTTTGCTGTTTTGACACCCCAAACGATGTACGCGCGTACATCGCCTGTTGGAAAAAAGACACCCTTTTTACGCGTTTTCTGTTCACGCATTCATATCCACCTTTGAATACAAGGCCACGGGGCCAGTATGTGGGTGTGGGGGGGGAGGACTGCCATCCTAACAGCATCAATATCCGACTCGACCCGAAAGCTAGTCTATTTCAAAGACATACGTTCTTACGCGTATCGGACGAAGGATGACCTGGACGAAGATTTGACTAAAGGGGAAGTCAATAATTTCATGAACGCGGGAGGTCCTAATCGGGAATTCCGAGAAAATTGGGGAAAACCAACAGCAAGAATCATTAGAAACGGATTGCCATAGTTAGAATCATTGCTGGCTATTTTTAGTATTCGGGAGTCAAAACCACTCCAGCTATCTGCGGTTTGCCTCGGTCTGCATGGCTGCATCTGTGGCGAATTGTAATCAGGGTGCGACTGAGTATGCTTCCGTTTTACCTCGAAAAAAGCCTTCGCAACTTCACAGGCCCTTGTACTCTGCGGAAGAAACAAGAGTGTATGGCGTACCGCGTATTTGTTTTTAGCTAGCAACATCAGGGTAGCTTCACCTTGTATCCATAATTTGCCTCGCGACCTAGAACCTGCCTACTTGCATGGCACTTTGAGGTTATAAAAATACAAATGTACACATGTCAGTGTTAAATGAACAGGAAAACGGCTTGAAAAAGACTGAATATGCAGCTGCAGGCTGGCACGAAACACAATTTTCCCGGAATTTCCGATAAGTAACTCCGCGCGAATGATATAGAATGGCTCCTTTTGTGCTCTGTTTAAAATGAAATGCGGATCCGTCATTTTCTGTGTTTAGATTAAAGTGAACATCGATTGAGAGAACTAACTACAAACTTGGAATTTATGATCTGTGGCGGTGCTGCTATGTCGCCTATAGACGTCACATAGGCTACTCGAGATGTTGTGTGCGCCATTACAATTTTATCCGTTCTTATTATCATGTATCCAATTCTATACCCCGTTTTCATAAACTTTTCCCGGTCATGCGACAAAATCTGACACCAACCGGAGAAAGTTTAGAGTTTATTTTACCGTTATATGCCGAAATTGTGCAGTTCGAGATGGTAGGGAACAGGTGAGAATTGGTGTCACTTGGCAGCTACAATTGCCTTTTCAAGTCGGCAGTAGGCACATTGCGCGAAATGGAAGCGGAGGAAATCCCTGTTTTGGGTGGTTTGCCCTAATTTGTAGCTATTACGCTAAAAGTGGAATTAAGGAAATACCTGTCTTAGATTTTTGTAGGCATGTTAGCTGGGGGGGTCTGGAGTTTAAATAGGAGGGGTCCAATTAGCAAAGAGGGTGTATATATTATTTTCAAATTATTTTTCCTTAAATTTTTTTTTAGTTACTCAAGTTTTTTCAGTTTTACGTCTCATTTTCAGAGAGACTTAAACAGATTAAATTACTTTTCTGTTTTGTATGCATTTCTGGTTTTGTGATGATGATGGCGAGGTCATGATGATGATTGATGATGATGGCGAGTCAGGGTTCGCGCTAGGTTGTGTTTCTGCGCGATATGCGAATTTGTGTTTATTTGAGCCCAGAAAATTAGCGTTTGAGTAAATCTAAGGGGGGTCGTGCGACGCAAGAAAAATTATAGCGCCGACCCACGACTTTTTTCAAGTGCGGCAAGTGACAAGTCTGTTCGTGTCACCTGTTAAAATAATAAATGCAGTAGGGTAAATAAACAAAGCAAGCACTTATTTTAAGCCCGCTGTTGTTCGGCAGCGGAGATAGATAGATCATAGAGTTGTGATACACAAGACGGCAGTGCAGTGGAGACCTTGTTTCACGACTGAGTGTTCATTTCTTGGCAGATAAGAACTACCCATTGCTAAAACAAGAAGCTGTGAGGGAAGCAAAATATAATATAATATAAATTAATGGTGAACGATTTTAACAACTTGAAAATGTCTGACCGAGTTACTCAGCGAGTAGTCTGTTGTTTTCTGAGGGACGTGCTTTGACAGCGACGTTGCCCACCGGACACCAATGTAAATAACCGAGTCTAAGCAAGTTTACCTTACCAAAAGTCATATAGTCCCTTCGTAGTTTTTATGAGTAATATTTAAGATTCGCCATCAATCCGAACGTAATCGTTTACATTGTAGGATAAAACTTACACATGTTTAAGACTTGATGGTTTTTGTTTTCAAACGTCCTGCGAAATCACGCGGGAATTAACAACGCATTGCTAAAATGTCAATGCATCACACTGTACACGCAAGGTGTTAGCGCTGCAGCACATGGCTTAGGGTTCAGAGAAAATGCAGCGAGGTGTTTTGTGCGTGTGAACGTTGGTTGTGTCCCTATTTCCAATCGGAGCGTAAATCAGGGGGCGGTACCGATTATCCAATCAAAAGAGAGTTTTACACAAAACCTCAAACGTGCCGCCAGCTGCCATTGCTGTAGGTTGTGTCTCTATTAGCCAATCACATCGCGGACTTTAACTTGCACGTCATAACTAAAAATAGTCTGATGGCACTTATCCCCCCCCAGATGTGTTTTTTTCGGCAGCCAGGGCGATTGATATGAATAAATAAAAATACATTTTTTTTATTGTTGGTGTACATTATGATAGAGGAACCTTTCATTCAGGTCTTGACTTTTATCTTTTGATAGCTATAATTATGAAAAAGTAATGAAGGAATTGTGAAATTATAACTGAAGGTAACTGGGGAGCAAGGTTACATTTGGGAAATCCTCAGTCTACTTGCCACCCCTATTTATTTATTTATTGGAAAAACTTTTGTAACAGTGGCACCACTTATATTACCCACCCACCACCCCTGCTGCTGTGGTGTCACGGATTAGTAGCAATTTATTTCCCTGTTACAAAACCAGTATCTTATTCACTATCTATTACAAAAATATAGCCATCAAAAAAAATGTGCCTCTGGGCAATTTCAAACTGGCAACCTCATTATTGTTCAGCACTGTTGACTGTCCAGGCAGGATTAAGGCGGCAATCATAGAGTTACTTAAATAACACTATTAGCTCTATGTGGGCAACATGGTATGGAACCTTCTTTCATTGTCTTGCTCAATTTGAACCGGCAACCAAAGCATGTGGTGAGGCATTGGGACTCAGCTCTCCAATGTGGGGAAATCACCATTGGTTAGGTGCGTCACGTAGCGTTGGCACGTAGGTCGTACTACCCCCTAACAACGCTACGTGGCTTACTCTATTGATAAACCGGGAGGGGCGCAGTGGATCCGATGGGGCATATAAGCAAATCCAGATCAGTACAAAATTAAAGCACTTATTGAAAATCTTACCTTGATATAGTCTAACTTATTTTTTATTACTAAGCAATTGTTTCCTGGACTGATTTTCCTTTCGTGGTTAAAATCTAATGATTTGAAACGGTGTTCTAACCGAAAAAATACCAACGTACACGCTGGTGACCTGCGCCGTTTATGGCTCAGGGACTATACAGTTATGAAGTGATGAGGACCAAGTCGGTGGGAAACCAGCGTAATCCCAAAATGGATCCCGGTTTTATGAATTGAACTGACCTCTCAGGCTTAGGGAGAGGCGATAGGGGGTTTATTGTAGCGGAAAAAGCCAGAGCAACCTCGGCGTATGAGCATTTTGGTAAGCCACTAAAAATATCTTTTTTGTGGTAATTCAGTGACATATTATCTTAATTCTCATATTTTTTTCAGGTTGAAACATACTCTTTCACTTAATTGATTTCAAACATCTATTTGAAAGATTTAAAAAAAATTCTATTTTCCTAAAAATCCCTAGACTAACATTAATATTATCGCCCATCCCTTCCTGCTTTAATCCTGTAGTCCGATTAGGCTGTGTTCAGATCTGGATATGTCAGATATGTCATATCTGACATGGGGGTCACAAAATCGACCAAACCGTCGATTTGGCAAGCACAACTACGCATCACTGAACTGAACTTGAACCCTTTCTTCATCACATTATGTCATTCAATACCTGGACTTTTTCTACTGAGACAATGCCCAATTAGGTCCTTACAATACCTAAAACCAAAATACATCTATACGCACACAAATACTGAAAACTATGAAATTCTGGCACCGAGTCTTAACAATTCTCCGTGTGCTGGTTTTTATCAAAATACTGACCAACACAAACATTATTCTTTCCATTCGAGATCGGAATCGCAGGCACGTTACACACACCCGTCTAACCAGAACCGCGACCTTTCGCCGCAAATTTGAAGAATTCGTCAAATATCTGTACTCCTGGAGCTTAAAACAGCGGTCAGAGGCAGCTCTCGATCCTGGCTCCTGAAAAAGAGGCAGCAGTTAAGGCGCTATTAATTATCATAAGTTTATCACAGTTTGTTGAAAAGATGCATTTAATTTACTTTGTTATTAATTGTTAACAAATATTTTAAAGAAATACTAAGAAATTATCGTAGTATTAAAAGTGATCTATATTTAATCTTTATCATTTTATTATTTAATAATTCAATACAACCCTTTAAAAGAAAACGCAACCCATGGCCTATAAGTATTTTTTGAAAAATTTGTTAAATATCACCGGTTGAAACTAATAATACATTAAGTATATGACAAAATGCTTTTCGTCAAGTTTTTTGTCGCCTAGGATACTTTGATCATCGTATCTTCGAACCGCGAGTCGATTTTAGTCAAATAAAAAGATTTCAAGCGAAGGCGTTACCGCTATGGCTTGTTTACAAATATCTCACGTTTGCAGAAGAAAAAAAATCCAATTTGGACGGATACCCCCCCCCTTATATCTTGTAATTTCTCCAGGGGAGCCACTCATAATGAATTACGTCCATGTGTAAGTCGAATGGCCCCCTTAATGACCCTCTCACTACCTAATGGCCGCTTTTTGTGGGCCGCCAGCTATCGCTGGCAGGACTCACTTAGCAATCCGTTGTGCGTGTGTATGTTGTGTGTGGATTTGTGTGTGGATGTGGTGGATGTGTGTGCAACAAATTGTTAAGTTTTTTTTTAAATTGACCTCAATTGAAAATGGTAACTCAATTTGAACCAAACTTCTGTCATAGGTGCCAATGGGGACAAAAAACAAAATTTTTTTCCTCCATTGGATGAGGAGGCCAAAGGTCATGTTGAAAGGTCAAAGTCATTTGAGGTCAATTGAGAAATGGGCTTAAAATTAAAATTGATCTAAATTGAAAACTTGAAATTCAATTGGAACCAACTTTGTGTCATAGGTACCATGCGTCCCTCATATGTTGATGAGATCAAAGTCATGTGCCAGGGTCAAAGTTCACGGGGTGGCCCACAGCTTATAAGCTTAAGCCGAGAACCGCGAAATTCTAGTTTATCTAACCCAACAACCCTTTTTTTGAAGCACAATGTAAAAGTCGTCCTCAGTAGGCCTACCCGACGCATGCACCCCATTTTTTGGTCAACTTTCGCTTTTCAAATTTTAACTTTGTTCTGTTTAGCATGGCAGGACCAGTGCCACATAATTTTACTTACTTGGCTTCCCAGTACCCAATGATCCCACTTTCAAACACTAAATGAAACCCCTTTTCACACTTCAATACCCAATGACCCCCCTTTTTTTTTCAAAAGACATCCAGTACTAATAGCCCCCTACTTTTAGAAACCAGTTTTACACATCCCCGTCACTTTTCAGGTGAATACCCCCCCCCCCCCCCGAATTTCTTTGCACATTTACACTCAAACTCAAAGTAGCTCAAAGTTTACCTCGATCAGAAATACATAAAAATATGAGGACAAGCGAGATTGGAGCAGGGATATTTTGTCTAATATCCAGATCTAATTCCATTTTGCCTAATATGTATGTTTCACGGGGAATTCATATCAAGTGACTCGGGGGTGGGTGCGGGAGGGGTGTTCCCGCACGAACCCTAGGCCCTATACTAGCAATGTTTGCTTTCCGGAACACATTTTCTCATGCAAATTTGATAAAACAATTTGATGTCAAGTGGTTCTCTAGCACTTTAACATGCTTGAATAGGCCTATGATAAACGGTATATTAAAAAGTAAAATGTCATGGGTAAGGTTTTATAATGTTCATTTATAGAGTTCGTATATGTAGCGTATTTCAAACATATCTTTTTCAACAACGAAGATGTGGGCCTACCGGTGTAAGAAAAAAGAGACCCCCCCCCCCCCCCCCCCCCGAACCATAGTCAATCGGCGACAACGGAATAAAGCGTGAAACTATTAATATTGCGTGAAAAGTCAACTGAATCGAGTGCCCTTACTTCCCTGTTGCATGTGGACTATGATTTCGGAGGATTATATCCCTTATCACACCGGTCAATTTTCTGAATTCTGCCTGAATCATGTTACAATCCCGGTTGCAAACTGGCAATTTGTATCAAATTTTGTGTGTAAAGTGTGTGAGCGTGCGCGCTTGGTTTGTCGGTGCCGTTATACTCCAAACATTGTCGGATGGTCGGATTTGCACCTTTTGCACAAGTGTTTACTGAATTTGTAAGTTCCTTCACTGCTTGTATATAGGCCTAATTACTTTTTGACGTTCCAAGCAAATTGGAAAATAAATTTGAATATTAATTTGAAAGTACTGGCCTTCACATTAGACGGTATCGTTAATTGAACGGTTTTAAATACGCGAACATAAGTTATATTACGATACAGTTCAACATGTTTACGAGGCTTTGATCTTTCAATGAAACACTCCTCATCGACCATCTGAGTTTGTTTTTAAATGCAGAAATGCGAAATATAGCACAAGATTATATTTTGTTCGTGGATCGGGATATCAATTTGATACAAATGAACAGAAAAACATCTGCAACGCACTTCCAATAAAGTTTCCCTTGATTATCATGCATATTGGCTCTTACGCAGGTGTTCATTTTGCAGGCAGTACACTGATAGTTGTAACTTACGATTCATCACAGGCAGTCTTCCCGCCGTTATAGTGAAATCAGGGACTGCAGATAAATCATACTACAGTCAGTCCCAAGGTGTTTATCAATCTCTTCTCTATAGTTTTGCAATTATGCATATAGTCACAGATACTTTTCAAATGTAACAGTATTATGAATATTCATTCACATCTAATTATCTTTGTAAAATCAGAACCATTTTTCAAGTACTGATTGGACAGATTAAAATTCATATTCATGCTGTATTAACCAGTAAAAACAAAACCAAACCGTGTGTTGCGTTGCCTATAACTCGATCTTTTTTGCCGCAACTTACCACAACACAGATGCAATGAGGTGAACCTTTTGTCTAATAAATCTCTAAAACGTTCTCGGAATTAGACAGAGGTATTCTATAGGCTTCTTTAGATAATTTTACGATCAGAGTATTCTACCAGAAGACTGACAAAGAACAAACATTGCTTCCACCTTTAAAAGGGCTGAAAGAGTGATCATGCAGATTATACCGCCATGTCCCCCAACTGCGTATATTACACGGATAACGTACCCTGACAGCCAACTCACGAAGCATTTATCAGCTAAAGCAATTATTACTGGGCTTTTACTTATCAACACGCACTTGGAAGCCATATGTCTTGTGCAACCATGCGATACAATGTTAAATGTTGGCTACATCATAGATATCTGGGGCATTTTAGGTCATTACCTGGTATTTTACTAACTACTGGGAGTCTGTCATGCAGGTTGACACCTCCTGGAAGAAACTATTGTATGTCTGGACGCCAGAGCTGCTGTCTTTCCACATCAACGCAATTCACGATCAACTTCCATCCCCTGCCAATCTGAAGCTGTGGGGAAAGACCAATCTTGGACTCTGCCAATTATGTCATCATCGTTATTGTACACTGTTCCACATCCTCAATGGTTGTAGCTACTCATTACAAAGCAGAAGATTCAACTGGCGCCATGACCAAACACTGAAAGCAATCTATACAAGTCTGGCATCGTACGTCGTAGAGGCAAATCAGAAAAAAAAACATCGCACCTGAGAATCTGAACTCCATCTCTAAAATAGCCTTTCGCACAGCTGATGGTACAACCTATCGAAATCCAGTCTTACCAATACCTAAGACAGAGCCAACCAACATTCTGAAAAAGGCCAATGACTGGATATTCCTGATGGATGAGGAACACAAACAAAGAGTGTTCCCTACATCACTGAGACAGGTAAGAGACCAGATATCACCATCTTTTCTACCAAAACAAAGACAGTGATTATCATAGAGCTGACGGGCCCTCTGGAGGAGAACCTATCAAATGCATATGCAAGAAAGAAGTGCAAATACCAAGATCTAGTGGCTGACTGTGAAAGCATGGGATGGTCTACGTACTACTTCACTTCCAAACAGCATTCGCAGTATCCCCAAGTTCCAAGACTTCAAACGTCAGCTTAAAACTCACCTTTTTCGTCAAGCTTTTCATGGCTCATAGCTGTTTTGTTTGTTTTGTATGTGATGACTGTTATGGCGCTTATCTTGCTCCTTATAAGAACTATTTATTATTATCATTATTATTACTTTCAAATAGAAGTAGGAAGCAGAGTTTTCTGCAAGACATTAGTCAACAAATGCCTGGCATCCATGGGCATTCCTAAAGGAAAGAGAAAGGCTATAACCGATACAGCAGCCAAAATTG
Organism: Ophioderma brevispina; assembly: GCA_023653785.1. Lineage (NCBI taxonomy): Eukaryota > Metazoa > Echinodermata > Ophiuroidea > Amphilepidida > Ophiodermatidae > Ophioderma > Ophioderma brevispina. Next base: position 11,715 of record JAMKCH010084315.1, on the reverse strand, counting down.
CACTCAGAGCGAGCTATGTCATCTGGCTCAGCAGAAGCTCAAAGGCATTCAGACAGATGGAGCTACAAGCAACTCCAGCAATATGCTCTGAGGGAAGTGGAATGGTTTAGCGCTCACAAAACCAGGTTTAACCCGCCAAAGTCTGGTCCAAAGCCCAGAGACGTCAGAACACACTAATCTAGACAAATAGATACTGCACAAGGTGAATTTTCCTTACTAAGTCGCCTTCACAAAGGGAGATATATCAGGAGTGCTTACCTTAAAACGGATAAATCTAGGCTCCGAAGGTGACAGCGCTGGTGTTCTACCAATGAACTATTATTCCCTTAGGTTATTACAGAATATGAATTATGGGATTAGAAGTAAGACACTTAACTGGATCGAATTGTTCCTCACAAACATTCAGCAACGAAGAGTTGTAAATGGACAAACTTCTCCATGGATGCCCGTCTTGAGAGGTATCCCACAACGTACAGTTTTGGGACCTCACCTGCATTTATATTCCTCATAATTCATCAACCATATCACAGACTCTGTCAAAGCAACAGCTAGTCTGTTTGCTGGTTATTGTATTGAGTATCAAACCATCAAGGGCCAGAAGGATGAAACGTCCCCACAAGAAGACAGCACCCTTGTAAATTGGGTGAACAGAGATGTGCTATGAAATTCAATCCGGCCAAATGTAACGAGGGGTCAATTACATTATGATGGGGAATAACTTGCAGAAGCTACAAGGTACCAGTACTTGGGAATGCACATTTGAAACAACCTCAAGTGGAAAAGCAACAAAAGTTCTTTTCTATAGTTAGGCCGCATCTAGAGTACGCGTCAATAGTTTGGAACGCAGTGTCGGAAGAAAACAAGAAGCTTATTGAAACGGTGCAGAGACGAGCTGGAGCTGCACGCTTTGTTCTGGGGAACTTCTCCAAAAAGTCAAGTGTCAGTCTAGTAACATATCTATTACTCTCTCAATTAAATTTCAAAAGCTAAATTGGAACACACAACAGCGACGGGATTATGTTTAAGTATCTTTCATAAAATAATGGGAAATTGGAACATGATATCAGCAGATAGGCTGTTAACAAGGCTGACAACATGACATACACGGCGGACACATGACCACTAGTATTGGAGTAGTTCAAATTTCATTTCAACAAGCCAGTTCCTTACATCATATTTCCCATCAAAATATCAGTTTGGAATAAACTTCCCCACACAGTAGTAGTTGACATAGTAGACTCGGTAGCTTTAAATCTACAGATACAGTAAAATAAGACTCCACAATCAAGACGCCATTCACGTCAGTCCTGTGTCTTGATCTTCAAGGTACAAGTTATGAATGGACCTAAACAAATATACAAATCATTTAATAAGTGTGAGGGTTTGTGGGAGTGAATATGGGTGTGGGTGCGTGTGATAATTGTGTGTGTGTGTTTGAATGAAATGTAATTGGTTTTAAATTAAAATTTAATATCATATTTTAGAATCGTAATTCAGTTTTTATAGTACTAAAAGGTGATTATAATAAGCCTTCATTCACAATAAAAGTGAAATTGAAGTATTGCTGGGATAAAAAGTGCCAGATTTTATTGCAATTTATTTATAAGAGATTACATTAATTAAATTCTCGCAATCGTGCACGGTTTTAGAATATGAACAAACACATTTCAGGTGTTACTTTCGGATTTTCAATAATACTTTAACGTTTTGGATGTCAGTGTTTGACTTGCTCAAAGCCGCAAACATTAGAAATGGTATATTGGTCATTAATTGAGCATTTAGAGCTAACAGTGGCTAATAATATTGGTCACAATACGTTTCTTAAAATATTACTTTTTAGGGTAAAAATTGTGAAAATATAATATCAATCTCATCAAGAATAAGTCAAATCTTTTTTTAAGGGAGCGGTCACTATTTACACCAGCAGGGGCAATAGAGGATTTAAAAACTTTTTTCGGCGAGAAGTTTCGCGTTCCCTCTTTGCTTCTGTTCAACATTTCGCATTCCACCTGATTTTATGAATTTTGTCCATTTATAAGTTCGCGTTCCCCTTTTCTCCTTGATGAAATAAAATCATGTTCTCCCCTCTAGAGAAACAATGTATATGTACATGACGGAACTTGCGTGTAATCCAATGGGTGCACGAGCCTGTTTCGCTTCGTTGCAAAATACAGTAAACTTTTTTTTATTCCCCCAAATCCCCCATTTCAGGCTACGTAAAAATGACCACTCGCTAACCACTTTTGAGATACTTTGTAATATACGTCATATAGTAGCTAGTCTAATTACATGACAGACGTCTACTGCCAGATGTTGTTTTCTTCCCCTCGTGTTACCACCTAATAGCCCGCTTCATGTCGCTTCATTGCTGGTCACGGTGTTGTCAAACCGTCTTTATCAAAGCTCGTCTGTATCATGACTGTACTGATGTTATTGAATCTAACAACCTTCCTCATTGTCTCAATTCAACACAGTAGCCATAAATCTTTTCTATTCCAGCGTAACACTACTCTGAATAAAATGATTTCCAAAACTTGACCGACGTGAAAGTTTGTTGTGCGCTGATCGGGACTTTCCTCGAGGTGTACCGCCAACAATGCAGATACCGCTCATACCAGTTTGGCTAGATGGTGTGCAGATTCATCGCAGGATTCACAGCGAGAATGGAGTAGCCAACGAATGACATTACCAAAACTCAATGATACACTTTAAAATGAAGATACCAATATCAAAATTGCACCAAAGAGATTGCTCTCATGATGATTTCCATATCGTCATCGTTTTCATCATCTTTTCTTCCCGCATCATAATTTAGCGGAGATCATGGCGGACCATCTGTAAGTGCCTTCAGTGGGGGGGGGGGGGGGGGGGGGGATCGCACGACTTCCAGATTTCTTGTTCTCTTTTGGGACTTCCTTGCACCAGTACTATTTTATAATCAGCAGCATTTGGTCATGGAGTTGTAGTGTTCTGTTTTGCGAGGTCACACAATTGCAATTTACGCGATCCTTGCAGAAGTACATACTTTTACTGATTGATCATCGATTCCAGGAACAAGAACTTCATCATTCCAAGATTTATGGGTCTCTTCCTACTTATGTTAGATTTGGATAACTTTGGTCCACCGTATGCTGGCCTTTTGTACAACTACGTAGGTCAAGCAATTCCTTTCTTAGTGTTGTTGGGTGTCAGTGTTATAACAACAATGGTGTATTTGACTTACGGTCATGGGTGTCAAACGAAGATCCGTCCTTCCAAAAGTGAGCCACGTGTTCAAAAACAACACACCAAAGAAGACACTTCCGGGGATATCTCCTATGTGACTTTACTGCAAGATCACCTTATTTTATGTGTCTCATTAACAGTTATCCTTGCTGGACTTCCAAAGAACATGATGTCACCATCAATTAGCCTCTGGATCATGTCCAACTACAATGCTGACGAATTTGATGTTGGCTTTGTTCATTTGCCTGGATTGTTGGCATATTTTCCTGTGACATTTGTAGCAGATCAATTGGTAACACGTTGGCCATCGCAACGCTACATCGTTGTTCTACTGTTAATTTTCCTTGATGGCATGAGTCTTATTATTTTGCCTTTTTCACCATCAATTCTTAGTTTGGCTATTTCCATTGGTGTACAAATAGCTACATCAACAGCACTGCGCTACGTAACATTCCCACTTCTTGCAATAAGAGTACAGGCACAACATGGCACTAGTACAGCAAAGACATTAAGAGGGTTTGCATATATTGTAAGTCAGCTCGCGTACCTAATTGGCCCCATTTTAGGTTCTCTCTTATTCAAATATGTCGGCATGAACTTTGTAGCTGCGGTTGGCGCCTTTCATATTCTATTTGCACTAACTGTTTTCCTATTTAAGAATATTTATGATATGAAGAAAGAACGTTTATGCATCGTTTATAAAAAGATACCTGAAGTTGCTGTTGAAGAGATACTACTGAACTCTGTACCACCTACGGTGTTTGATGTAGAAAGGGAATGGTGAAGGGGCGTATTCGAGCAGAGAACAAGAGATTATTAAATTGTCAAAATTCTCTGATTATATGATAAATTTATTTGAAGTTGTTTGATAGGATGGAAAGATACATAAAGAGCTAGGTTATGTTCGGAGAGAAATATGAATACAACGCTTGGAAGACAAAAGAGAAAGGGGGAATTATTAATAATGCATTACTTTAATCAATAAAGAAATATGAAAAGGTGTAAAAGATCTTAAAGAAAATAAAAACCAAGAACAAAGAGAATTATTATCAACTTGTTAGAAGTTTTCACATTTATGTTTATATTTCATCGTATAATTTCTTTTCTTTTTTCAGGCTATAGTTCATATGCTTTCACGCTGAACAAAGCCCTTCCAATAGCGGCTCTATTCTCTTCTGTCTCAAGCTATTCTACTCTAAGTGCCCGTCCCGATGTAAGATGTTGTTAAGTCGCCCATCTTTTGCCATGTTCTTCTCTTTCAGCCTTCTTTACCTTCCTTGATTGCAACATCTTTCTCGCATCTGAGTTGTTTTGAGCTTCTGTTCTAGTTCCTTTGTCACACTGAAAGCAATTACGGTAAACTTACAAGACTAATGGTAAAAATGTCGTAATTTCACAGACTTTTCTTTGAATTTGAACGTGAAATAGGCATTATTACAGAATATTTTCAGCAAAATATGCACTGAACAGTATAACGATGGCAGAATAACAGCTAAAAACATTGTTAAATATGTTTTACACTGCTTATAAATTTACGGTAATTTAATGGCAATTTGGATGCATCTATAGGCCTAAACAATACTTCATAGTATTTTGTCATGTTATCAATATCAAAACTTTTTGAAGTGAAAGAGGGTATTTTTAAATTATTTGTCCAGTGTACTTTGAGGTTTAAAAAAATCGGCCAAAATTGTCATTTGACCGCAAAGAAAATGCAACAAATCTGTAAAATTACAAACATTTACAAAGAGTTAATGTAAATTTAAGAAGATTTCTAAGAGTGCAGAGACCACGTTTACTCTTTCATAATTGTGATAATGCTTTTTGGTTGCACTCTCTGAGTGACTTGGATATGTTTTTATCTGTTGGGATGTCTTTGTATTTTCTAAGTTCATCCACCCTGCGTTTACTCTCATTAGTACTTCTTCTGGTGTCTTCCGTTTTCAATGTTTGTCCAGATACTTCTAGCTGCTTACACTTTCTATTTCTTGGTTTCTATTTCGATGTTTTCTTCAAGAGCATATTGAATTTGTCACATTTGGTTCCATAGTACCATAGTTGATCCAATCAATTTGCTCTCTTTTTGTTAGCTGTTTTTCCATGGTTTTGACTGATGTTGCAACCAGGACTACGTCATCTGCGAATATTATTCAGTTAGTATTTTCCGATCAATGTGAACCCCTCATAACGGAGCCTTTTTGAATACGTCATCTATGATTGCAGTGAATATCTTTGCAGATAGTATATCTCCTTGTCGGACTCCCCTCTGGAATTGAACTTATCTTGAAATATCATTGTCAAGATGCATTTTCGCTACTGTATTGATACACTCATTTTGATTATTTTTTCTACAGCAGTGAATATCTATTGAAGTTTTTGACTAACATCAATTATTTTGCCTATTAAAGGAATTTTAAATCTTCCCGTGTTTAGATGAATGTCCTTCAGAGCATGTCGCATATGACATAATCCAGTACAATAATAAAGAGGAAAGGTTCCAAATTAAGGTATCTCCCTCGGGTACTCCTAATTCTATCTGGAAAGGATCTGTTTCACCATCAGATGTAATTACTAGAGCTGAAGAATCTTTTTTTTTTTTTTTTTTTTATATTGAATTTGTCACATTTGGTTCCATAGTACCATAGTTGATCCAATCAATTTGCTCTCTTTTTGTTAGCTGTTTTTCCATGGTTTTGACTGATGTTGCAACCAGGACTACGTCATCTGCGAATATTATTCAGTTAGTATTTTCCGATCAATGTGAACCCCTCATAACGGAGCCTTTTTGAATACGTCCTCTATGATTGCAGTGAATATCTTTGCAGATAGTATATCTCCTTGTCGGACTTCCCTCTGGAATTGAACTTATCTTGAAATATCATTGTCAAGATGCATTTTCGCTACTGTATTGATACACTCATTTTGATTATTTTTTCTACAGCAGTGAATATCTATTGAAGTTTTTGACTAACATCAATTATTTTGCCTATTAAAGGAATTTTAAATCTTTATTTTTGAACTTTGCATTGGGAAGTTGTACCCATTTTTTTACTCTGTCCACGGAATCACTGTTGTGTAATATATCTAAAGAAACTTTGGCTGAATCCACACAGGTATGTCATGACATTCTTTGTTTCTGTAAACCTTCAAATATCGAGGGAAAAATGTCAAAAGTTTGTCGTTATTCTGAATCGATAACAAATTTGTTTAGTTTGTTTGTCTCTGTTTTTTGTTATGTATATTTACCTGTGTAATATTCTATTTGATACACTTGTCACAGCTGTTTGACCCCGTGCAAATTGGTCTCTTATTTTTTAGACGATTTTAAGTCAATGGACACACTTTTGATAACGGTTATAAGTAAGGCATAAACGACCTATTACCTTGGGGGTCTAGAAAACAGAGTTCCGCAAAATCAGAAATTTCCATTGCGGGAATCTTGCCATGTAGGCCTATAGGGGTCTGATTTGACTATGTTGATAGCGCCCAATTATATTATATCCCATAGGAAGCCGCTGTTGTTGGTAACTAGATTTGCATGAAAAATCATATTTTGCCCGCGGTGAAGTTTCATCAGATTTTCACAGATGTAGTTGGAGGCACAGGTGCACCAACTTGGGTCGTCCTGATGTGTCGCCGTTGATATTTTTTTTGTTTTAATTGCTCGTCACACTATGTCACTTTCAAACAGGCTGTGTTTTTATTATTGTAAATTATTGCAGTTGGGTTGTCCATTGCTGGTCCTAGCATATCATATCATATACCTCACCAGTTCATCTTAGCAGTCTACAATTGATGCTTTTATGTAAATTCTTATAGATTATACTTTATTACCTATTTCTGTCACTACCGATATGTTACTGAATAATTTGAACTTGAACTTGAACTTGAATTAGGAACCAGACCCAAAATATGAAACATTATTTCACTGAATGTTTGAAATTGTTCACAATACCCTTTCATGTAGGCAATCCTATGCTATACAGTTCTGATATTTTCTCCATTAAAGTTAAAGTATTTCATTACATCATGAATAGCATTCACTTCATGAAATAGTATTTCCGGGTCGTGGTCCAGGTCGCGAAGGCGGGTCTCTGGGTAACGTGTACTTTTCCTCTCTTCTAGAACAACTCCCGTGTTTAGATGAATTTCCTCCAGAGCATGCGCATGACACAGGTTTAACAATCGCGTCTCTTTGAACATTATTACCGTCCCGCACCTACAAATAGGCTTCATTATGCAGTACGCAATCACCACGTATGAAAAGCGAACGCCAGCAGGCAAAATTTACGATGATGTTAAGATCTTTGACTCCGCCCAGCCTAGCTCCAGCATGTGTTAATTGAACGAAAAGTTGCGTTTACGTATATAAAGGGAGTATCTTGCGCATATAGACACAATTCAGAAAATTGCGTCACTTGATAGAAATGTTTATGGATAGGTTGGTTAGAGCAACCAACTTTCGAACTACGTGTGATGTGTAAATATGTATTGGTGCAGGAAGTTAAAATTGGGTGAACACGGTGCTACTTCAAAGTTGTTTTCGTAATTTGCATGAAAAAAAAAGCACTTTTTCTTCTTTTTTCAAATTATACCTATTATAATATTTCAATTCATTAGATGGTGTTTCCTTTAGGATTGCAACGTTATCTTATTATGCTGACATCAGTTGAGTGGTTCGTCTAAATTTTAACATTTTCACACGGTAAACTCCTAGTGGCTGCCCGGGATCCCGGGATGGCTGCTGCAACTGTCAATCATTAAGGTGGCAAAGTGTTAATTGAAAATAGTCAAAGAGGCGCTGGCGTATTATTAACACTGTAAAAACACTGTGTCATGCTGCTCAGGTGAAAAAAGAAATGGGGAGAAGTCAGAAGAGAATGAAAGTGGAAAATTGGAAATCTTCAAACTGGCATAACAAGAAAACAATTAGTCTTAAGCGCGCGCACAAAAAAAAAAACCTTTCCACACTATTAGTGTGAGTTCCCGGATCAAAAAAAATTCTTCACAAACATCTATTTTTGGGGATTGTAATTTTGACCGAAAATGGCTAATTGTGCCATCTTCGTTTTTGGCCTATTTCATATTCTACAACACCAATCTTCATCATATGTGAATTTGTCACAAGTATGTGTTCCGGTTGGTCGACGAGACCTTTAAAATATAGCCTTTAGGTGTGTTGGTATAGGAAATCGAACATTATTAAAAATGGCCTTTTCTCAAAATTTTTTTTTTACGGACAAAAAGAATTTCAAATTTTTTACCAGTGAAATCACATGCAGAAGGTATGATTTTTGATTTGTAACTTAAAAAAAACAAAAAAAACCAAAAACAGTATTATAACCCTTATCCGTTTATTGCTGTCTTGCTCTGATATATTTTGTTCTGATGTCTTGGTTGAAACACACCTAAATTTGCAATAACGCAAATCACCAACGATAAAAAAGCGAACTGCCAACAGGCAAAATTTACGATGATGTATGATCTTTGACTCAGCCCAGCCTAGCTCCAGGCCTGTTGTAATTTTGAACGGAAAAGGCTTGCAGTTTACTTATATAAGGCACTTGCGAAAAAGAAAAATCAGCAAAATGGTCCAAATTGTAGAGAATTAGAAATGTTTTATGATAGGTTCGGTTAGATCAACCATTGATCTAGTTAGTAAATATTGTTATTGTGGCCAGGAGTTAAAATTGGTGACACGGTGCTACTTCAAATTGGTTTTTCGTAATTTGCAGTAAAAAAAACCACTTGTTTCTTAATTTTTTTTCAAATTATACCGATATAATTATTTTCAAAGTCTGAGATGGTTGTCCTTTAGTGATTTCCACGACTCTTACTTAATTGAAATCCCATTGAGTGTTGTCATAAAGTTTAACATTTCAAACGACGGTAAACTCTAGTGGCTGCTGCAACTGGTCATCTTCATGTGGCAAACGTGTTAATTTGAAAATGTCCAAAGATGGCGCTGCGTATTATAACATCTGTAACACTTGTGATGAGCTAATACCAGTACAATAATAAAGAGGAAAGGTTCCAAATTGTAGAAGGTATCCTCCCTCGGTACTCCTACTTCATCTGGAAATGATCTGTTTTCATTTTCACCATCAGATGTAATTAATAACTTATAGCTGAAGATCTTCGTATACTGCCCTGATAATTCATTTTTGGGTTCCAGTGATGCCATATGCCGAATTTCAAACATTCGTTCTTTATTGATAGAATCGAATGCTTTTTGAGTAATCGGAACACTAAAGCCAGATTGAGATTCTTTTCTTCATGATGCCCTCATAATTCGTCTTGAGTGCCAGTATTTTGGGAAATGGTAGATCTCTGTTGTCTGAAGCCATTTTGGCTCCCTCGCAAGATTGTGATCAACTAAATTTTTTAGCGATTTATCACATTCGTTGAAGACTTTCACAGCAATGCTTGGAAGGGTGATGCACGATAGCTGGGAGGCTGAGACAAATCGCCCTTCTTTGGGATCGAATAATCCTCCAATTGCCACTGCTTTGGCTTTCTTTATGCAGTATGGACGGTTACGTCGAAAATATGTGGATCTAAGTTGTCCTGATTCCATACTCGAGGGGGATGTTTTCTAATCTCAGGCTTCCCCAGATTTGGATTGGTGCTGTTGCGTCATCAACTTCCTTATGTGTAAACTCTGTCGTTGCTATGGTAAGAATTCCTTCGACGACAATTTGTCTGGGATAGAAGTGGCTGCCGAGTACGTTGGAAAAGTTTTGGCAGGCCCGCTCTCTTTCTTTCTTTCTTTGCATGTGTTTTCCACCAACATTGTGAGGTTTTGGTAATTCTTTTCTACCACTAATGTGATTGACAATTTCCAGGCCACACTGGTGTTTACTAGAGAGTTATGCTTGCTGAATCTGCTCTATATGAAAATCCAGAAGCTCATTTTCTTCAGAAGTGTAGGTTTTCTTTTAGGGGCTTTTTTAATGGGGTGTATCTGTTGCCCATTCGCTATAGGCAGTTGAGTTCCTAACATTCTGCACTTTCTCAGTTTGAGAAATGCTCCTTAAAGGTTCTCTTTGGTTCTCTTTGGTTTCTTCGGTAGAATATCCTGTGCTGCTTTAAGACAAGAAGACTGGAGAAGTTCGTATTTCTCCTGGGTTGTTCTTCACTCTCTTGGACAAGTGGTCGAAGTAGTTGGACCCTTGACTGCATACCATATCTTGAAGTTGTTTGTGCCTGTGGGGAAGTTCTTTTGAAGTTCAGAGAGATCGAGCCTTACTCCTCTTGATCTTTGGGAAGCACGATGACTGATAGAGACATTTGCCCCGTAAACATTTGTGTCTGAAACATACAGTGCCAAATGTGCTATATGCTTCAGTGTTATGGATTGGTTTGCCCTATTTCTTCCTCATAGTAGTCGATTTGAGTTTGGAGCATTAGGTTACTGAAGGAGGTCTAGAATTCCTGGCTTGGTTTGGAGGAATGAAGTATTTGACACAACAAGGTTGGATGCATTGACTTAAGTATAACAGATGTGCACCATTTCCGATTTGTGAGGCAAGTCCCCACATATCAGAAACACGTGTAGACAGAATATTATTCAGGTTCTGACGAGCTGGACGAAGTGTAGAAGGTGATACTTGTGAATCTCAAATAAACAGTTGGTTGGACTATATCAGCTAATGATGGTTGTTGTCATGGGCGTCCAATCCGGGGGACCGACCCCCCCGTTTTTTGGGGTGGGGGACACAATATCCAAATGCCCGCCCCCCCCCCGTGGCGCGTAACCAGACCTTTGCAAATGGGGGGGGGGGGGGCTGAAGTGGTGCCAGAGGGCTTTTTTTTGAGGGGGCCAAATTGGGTCCTCTCTCCATAGACAATGTACAAAAGCAGTTCATTGGGCGGGCTGGTGAGGGCGGCAAGCGTTTGTTGGGGGGGGGGGGCTTGCGCCCCCATCCCCCCGCGGTTACGCCATGGTCCCCCCATGATTTGCTACTAAGGCCTATCGCCAGCTTACCAATGGAGGATCCAGGGCCGCGCCGTCCCCCCTTCCGTCGTCTAAACAAAAAGCCAATGCGGACATGACCACTTACTTTATACTTTGTGTTTTAACCCATGAATTGCCAAAATTTCCTGGTACTAGCGGGATGAGACAGTGATATTTCAGTGCAGGGGCCTATGTAGTTGAGAAATGACGACAAAGTTGGAGGATCGCCTTCTACCAATTTTTGTACCATTCCTTGCAACGGCCAGCACGTGCACGTAAGACTCACCAACTTCCAATTCAGAGCGGGTCGTTACTATAGAAAGGAAAAATATACTTCTCAAAACAGGCTTACGCAACTTTGCGTTATGGTCTATCTCCGAAACTGGAATTTTAATGGTCAAAACTTAAAATGCGTGGCCGACCCGCTGACGGCCCCGACCGCTGACGAACATTCATGTTTTCTTTTTCATTGCTGCAAATAAATATGAAAAGGACCACATTTTTTAGCAAATAACCACATTATCGTTTTTAAT